>VZSC01010165.1:10293-24138 GCA_013398225.1 Steatornis caripensis
AAAAAAAAAAAAACAAAAAACCAAACCAAAAACCCAATCCCAAAAAAACAACAAACCCAACCCAACATGCAATAGAAGTAGCATAGTTTTAGTTTTTGTTATTTACAGCTGAAGCTGAAGAGAAGATATCTTACTGCATGTGAACTTGGTTCAGCCTCACATCCGAAGATGCAGAGCCCCACTTTTTCATATGCATTGCCTATTATGTCAGTTCTTGGAAGAATGGAGCACAATATTGTATTTGTAATGTATTTGAGAATGATTCAACCTCAATTGAGCGTTAATTAAGCATTTCAGAAAACATACCCTTAAAGTAGCAGTTTTATCTTCAAAGATTTTTCTTTTGGGATGAACCTGCTGTTCTTGAAGCAAGCCTGTAGGGATATGAAAGCATCAGTTCTCATCATGTTCAGGAGTAGTTTTGGGCAAAGAGCGTATGTCTTGTCTCAGACTCTGTAGTTAACCAGATTATTGGGTGAGCTGGAGCAAAATTTAAGCTTTTATGTTATACAGTGTAGGAAGGACTAATACTTCTACTGTTACATGATAATACATCGCCATATAAGAATTTATTAGGACCTGTGTTTCTTCTGTGAAGGGTGGACATTAATCTGCAGCAATGTCAGTGTGGTGGTTTGACCCTGACTGAGGAAAGAATCACCTGTTGGCTTCTCAACAATGTGTATTTTCAGTTCTCCTTTAGACACAGTCGTTCTCTCAGAAGTCTGTCAGCACTTCTAATTATTTCAGAATTCTGTAAGGGTAACGTTTCTGTGACTAAGTTTCTTCTCTTCCACTTAGTAAAAGCTTGTTATGTAACTTACACATTATGTATATTTAATTTTGACAGCGTGATTATTTATTTATTATCCAATATAATTTATTTGAGCTTTCATTTACTACTGCTAGCCTCTGGTGGAAATTCATATGCTAAAATCTTTTGTATTGAGATGATTCTTATCCTGGATTATGATGGAAACTACCTTAGTATGGTAGGAGTAAGTGATGCTTTCACTGCTCAAAGCAAATTCTGGCATTGCACTATAACATCTTCTGATATAATCATTCTGAAACAGCATTGGTAGTCTGAGGCTCATCCAGAAAAGAGGGTTATTTTCCCAGTGCAGTTATCCATTACTACACGGAGGTGTCTAGAAAGATTTCAGTTTGATACAGCCCACCACATTCTGTCCTTCTTTCCCCATATGCCACAAAAGATCCAGTTTACAAATCCTATCCAGAGAGAGAAAAGTAAAGAAACCCCAGGTATATATGTATACAGAGACCTAATGAGGCAAGTGATTTTTTAGAAAGAAAAAAAAGTAAGAAAGCTGTGATTTTCTCTTTTTTCAGAACAGGGAAGTTCTGCTTAAATTTTGAATCATGCAAGATAGTTAGGTACTTTATTGACAAAGTTTTGCTGAGTATTTTCCTTCATACTTTTTTTACCATAATACTTTTGTGACTAGAGTTAGTAAAAATGAGGTATTCTCCTCCTTTTTCCAAGTATCACAATGAATAGTTGAAACATTACATTGATTTTAAAGTTAAGTATAAACTCAGTACAGTATTTTAATAAATAAGTGCAAATTATATAATTTGACATACAGTGGTATAGTAAGTGCTGCTGTTGACATAGCTACATATTTTGTTGAAATTGTCTTTTCATTAGTAATGTAACAGTACGTTTTCAACTCTATTTAGAGCAATTTGTATGCATGCAGATATTAAATACCTCACAAAATAGCACTTGGCTTTTGATTGGCCCTGCTAGAAATAACTATGTTGTGCTGGTACAATCGAACTCTTGAACCGCCACTTTCCTATGTAGTATAAACAAGCTATATTGTAGGATTTAGACAATACAGAACAGGTGAATCAAATTGAGTATCAACAGCATGCAGTGCTCTTAAGTGTGTTTGTATACATAATGGTGGTTTTATCAAGCCATGTGGACCTGGGAACCTCCACGGTGCAAGGTTTTTTAATAATTGAGGAAAAAGGTTTTCTTATTCTTTTTAGGGGTGATGGTTGTTAATGTGTCCTGTAGGTTTTATATTATATTTAATATATGTATGGCTTGTTTTGGTGATGGTGGATGGTATGAATTTGGAGGAAAATCAGTTTGTTTTCACAGTGTGCTGCATTTTAGAGCTGCAAAATGTAGTCTGACATCTGCTTTAAACTAGGCTTTTCAAGTTGTCCCTGATGTATAGCAGAGACGGTTATGATGACTAATGAAAACATTTTTAATTATGAAATAGGAAGTGTGAGAGAGGTGAGGACCTACTTCATATCAACTTTTTACACATCTGCTATTTTTTCTCTTTTCTACTTAATTTCAACTTAAAACTGGGAGCGGGAAGATTCTTGCTTAGAAGTGAGCACATAAGGGGAGTTCTGTCTGGTACAGTTCATAACTGGAGTGAGTCAGAACAAATGTCAGTGAGTGACCAATCTCAAGGTGACCTGTTTCCTAATTTGAGAGAGAGTTAGTCTGCCCAGTTAGTTAGTTAGTTAGTCCAGTAGTGTGCCTACTTGGTGTTAATCCTGTGATGCATATCAAAGACGGTATCACATTTTTGTTGACTAGTCACGTTATTTAAAGTATGTGCAAACGCAATGAAGACCAAAGGAAGATATGTTTTCATTAAAGACTTCAAATTGACCAATATACAGAGTTATTTTTTTTAAGTGTTTTTTAAAAAAATCCTTTGCGTCTGGAACCTCTAGCCTCTAGTTTAGTCAAACTAAGCTTTTATCAGTATGACTTTAAATAGACTAGTTCCTTGAGCTAGTCCATAACAGTATGCTTTATTTCATTCAGTTGTCATGCACTCTTTTGTTTCTGTGAGCTTGCCTGAATCCTGCTTTTTATTCTAGAACAGTAAACTCTTCTACTGTTAACTTGGTTTGTGCCTAACAGGAGGGTGCCCTTTGGCCAGAGCAGAAGGGAAGTGCAGGTGATACAGCAGGCTTTTGAAGGCAATGAACTAATTCTTTCAAGACAGCAAAAGTTGCCAAAACCAAATCGTGACCTGTCATGTGTTAGATTGGATAAATCGGAAAGAAAAATCTATGTCTAACTGAACAAATCCAAGCAAAAAAGGTACTAAAGATACTTTAGCTAAAAAGTTGAGACTTGGCAGTGGTCAAGAACAGCAAAGATTTCTGACAGAAAATACGCAAAGTTGATTCATATGAACAAAAGGCAACTTAGGAAATGGTTTTTATCATAGATAATTTGCACTGGGAGAAAACGTTCACATTTTGTAGCCCCAGGTGTCTTAAAAAATAGAAGAACAGAACAAAAAAAAAAATCTGTATCATTTCGAAATAAAACGGAGGTGCTGAACAGCAGTGTGTTATTGAAGGAATGCAAACAGATATGCAAACCTTCTGCCTCAATCTAGTTATGTCTCTATTGTCTGAGAAATATTTCTTGGCTTAGAAATAAAGATCTTGTTTTCTGTAAGGAGATTTTCATACGTTTCCCTCGTATCTGTCAGTTCGAGTCAAAATCTTAAATATATAAATGTCCACACCTTTTTCTGCCTTGTATGTGATTACTTCTATTTGATCAATATCTAACTGTAGCTTTATTTTCTTTGTTTGTAAAAAACCACCAGTTTGGTTATACGGAGAAAAATTGGCATGCACTAGAGTACTTTCAGCTGTACTTGCGGTTCCCTAGGGTAATTTGCCAGCATACCATTGCATACACTCTCAGACAGGGTTCTTTCTTTCCAGAACCTCTGTGAAGTTAAATGAGGATAAGGGGCATTATCAGCATGTAACCCTGTATACACAGAAATGCTGTAATGTTTGTACTTCCTTCTGTAGCCGTAGTAAGGCACCGAAAGGTTTCAATGCTTGTTGTTTCCCTGAGACAAGAGCAAGAGGAGGATGCTTCTGAAAAGCTTGACATTGTCTTCTGTGTCTCCAGCGTTCTATAAAATAGGAATACTTGGCTGCCTCTCTGCGGTTGTGTCCACCAAAGTATTAGTGTTTCTAAATTACTTTGAGAATGCTAAGCAAAGTGTGCATATGAGGAGCCCAGCGTAATGGTGTAAATGCTGCTGAGGTTCTGCTTGATTTCGTTGGGCTAGTGTGTTACAGCTTGGCTTGTGCATCATGGCAGAAGGTAGAAGGTGAGTAGCTTTGTGTGAGATTGGCAGGGAAGCACCAGAAAGTGTCATCTGTCAAGTCAGTGGTGAAGTATTGTGAAGAAATCAGTAAGAATGACTTTATAAAACTTCCCAAAAGCAACGCACCCACAGAGAAACTCCTCTGTTGGAAAACTGTTACTATTAAAATAGTAAAACCACTATTATTTCCTTTTAAAACTGACAGAGCAAAGGTACAGAAAACAACAGAGGGAAGATTAATAGAGAAAGATGGCACTTGCTTATAGATTTTTCATTTCTAGGCTGCTACTTGGATACTTTAACAGCTTTACCCAAGACACCCCACAATAATGAAAGTGAACAGATCGATGTATCTCTGCAAACTGTATTTGGTTTTAAGTTGTTTTACATTAAATAATCTAAAGATCTTAACAAAACTATTTTTGGATAACATACCCTGCAGACAGAATAAATAAGGCTTCTAGAGTGTGCTCTCCATTCAAATGCATAAATCCTCGGGGTAAAAACTGGTTTAATCCTTAGTATGTTCTTTTGATTCTCTAGAAGATACCTACTAGCTATCTTTTTCTTGGATAACCTATTTGCTTTTGAAAGAACTTGTGGGATTTGTGTTAATAACAACTTTTCCACCTTTTAAAGTTGGAAGTTTATACTTACGTATTGTAAATATGGTGTTATTGAGTATTGAACAGTGAGAGGAGATGGGTAAAAAGATGCTTAAGTGATCCAGACGGGACCAGTGTGGTGAAAGCTTACTTTATTATTCAGTCTATTACTGACCTTTATTACTGCACGCTATATAATACTATATGTATATACGCACACACATGCATAACATTATGCTATTAGTGACTCTGCAGCTAGGCTTTTCATAAATTTAGGCATGCTCACAAAACTACTTTAAAGGCTAATATCTAAAGATTCTTAAATTGCAAGGCATATCTACCTTTTGCAAGCTGCAATTTTAGGGATTGAGTAAGAACTCAGAATCTCTGTATAATCTTTTTTCTTTTTCAAAATCTTCTTTGTTTTGTGTTTTCATTTATTTGTGTTTTCATTTGTTACCATTGAAAGCATCCTTTATCAAAACTGTTAGTGTCATGGTTGAATTATTTAGTAGCTTATAGTATATTCAGCAATTTTGCAGCTGTTCTTTAGAAAGCTCTTCTAAAAAGCAGAGAAGACCAAAAAAAATTAGCAGTTTTAAAACCTTTTCAATTTAAAGTTTAAAATGTCTCCAGATTATATTGTTTCTTGACGTTTTCTCCCACTGAAAAGAAAGTAGTTTAAGAAAAGCCTGAACAGCTAAAATGTGGAAGTGTCATGGTAGTTGAAATTAAACATTAAATAAAAGGTCTTTTGACTTACAGGTTTCGTATACATATATCTCCCCTCAAAAAATCTTGGTTTGAAAATGGGTTTTTGCCCTTTCACATAGTGCCCTGATGTACACAGAGCAGTGGGGAGACTGACCAGTACTGTTTGGAAGATACGTACCAAGACAGGGGAATGTCGTTAGGAGTACTACCATGGAAACTGTTTTGGAGGTATTTCTGTATATTTGTTTTGCATCAGAAATCTAAACACTTGGGCTTTAGAGTGTGGCCTTAAATGTGATTTCTCTTACTTCTATTAAGAGATGCAGCTCCCTGGAAAGGGACAAGATGGACCCTCTCTAGCGGACTCTAAACCATCTGTTGCCATGCATATGCACTGTTGATGTTCAGTTATGAAGATGCAGTTCCTGGTAGATTCAGGGTTTAGTAATTAAGTTAAGTCTATTGTAACTGAAGCAAACTGAAAACAAAATATGCGATGTGGATTTTCAAGCTGAATAGTATTTTTTATCCTTTGACTGAATCAATCGAGTTTGCTATAGTGGAAGATAAGCTCAGCTTGCTGCAGCAGGAGCAAATGATCCTTCCTTCTGATTAGAGACCTGTTGCTTCTAGGCAGAGTTTTGTTCATGTGAGAATTGAGGAGAAAAGGTAAACTGTTAGAAAACAGCATCAAAGTGGGATGTATGCTCAGTAGTGGTTCCCTTTTCACTGAAGCTTTTTTGTTCAAGAGCAACTCAGGACTAGTAAAGCAAAGCCCCTGATGGTTAAAAATGTTAAACTTTGGAAATAAATCCTAGTCTAAAAATTATATATGAAGCTATATATTTTCCTACATGTATATTCTTGTTGCAAAAGATATACTAGAGACTTGTTTCTTTATTATATTCTTGGTGAAAAAGCATTATCCATAAAGATAAATACCTTCTTCAGGGGAACTACAGATCGTGGCTTTTACCTTGACGTATTCCAGTGCCATACCATTTTTCATGTTTTGGCAGAAAAGCGTCTTAGAAAAGGAATACCAGCCATAAATCCTGCAAAGCTTTCTTCTGGATCCTTTATTTATTAGTTGAATGTGCATCGAAGTGCAATAGCGTGTAGGTGTAGCCATATTAGTGTCATCCATAGACACACATCTTTGGCAGGACTGACTTTACAGGTGCTCCATCATAGCTATGTTCTGGCTTCTCATTTACTCTGCAGAAGGGAACGCTTAGTTTAGTCCAACCCTGGCCTCTGGGTTTGTAACCAGAAGCATCAGTCATAAGAATAGCAGTGTGTCTGCAGACCCACAAGCGTCCTTTTTGACAGAGGCATGGCAGTAAATTGCAGTAAAACGCTGCAGATTTGAAGTCGTGTGTGAAGGGTGGTAGGCAGACTTAAAATTGTTTCCAGACACTTTTGTGTTATGTGGCCATGTTTTTACTAGGTTGTAACTTCTAAACTTTAAAGCACAGTTGTGACAACTGAATTGATACTTCAGCTGCTTAGCTATGATCAAGGAGGAATGTTTTGGGAAGAAAACGGTTGCTATGGGTAAGTTAAACCAAGACCTATTTAAACAAGCCAGAGTGGCAGTTCTCTGTTTGAGAACAGGTATTTGCAAGGTGGACATGCTGGTGACATCTGCCTTTTGTTACTATTTCTGATAATTCCTGTGAATTTATCATTTCTATGTGCTACATTGGCACTTCATTAGAGACTAGCATTAATGCTCCAGATACTTCATTGTGCTGACCTTATTTCAGGCTAGGGCCAGAGGAAGAGCATGACTTTCTCTGCAAACGATCACAATCTTCCCTGGAAATACATAGTGCAAGGCAGTGAAGCTGTATTTTCAGTGTTAACCATACTCTTTACTGCCGAGGCAGCTTGGTAAAAGAAGAAAGCTAGTAAGTTAGGAGCTAATGGATGAGGAAGCAAACAAATCAGCCTGGACGGGAGTATAAAAGCAGATGCGAACTAGGACAGTGGCAGTAGAAATAGGAATAAATTAGAAAGAGAGGAGAGAAAAATAGCGATAAATATGGGTTGAAATGAGAAGATGAGGGGAGAGATGGAAAGAAGGAGGAAGGCTGGCTGTGATGAGCTCCCTGCCCATCTCTCTTCCTTTTTGAAAACCTGGAAATGAATCTAGATCTCTTGTACCCCAGGCATACCAACATCCCATGCTTGTCTGGCTCAGCGTGATGGAAAATTTCTCTTTTAAATTTTTGATTTTTTTTAATAACTGCGTATCAGATATATGTTGGCTCAATTACTGCCTACTAGCTAGGAGAAATGTTAAGAGTGCCTGGGCAAGCATTGGTTTGAATCAAGCAAGAGTGTCGTGATACAGGTGCTGCAGTTTTACACGGGAACCCTTCCGCTTACAATGCAAATAGTAATGCTTATTATGCACAGGGATAATGGGAAATACGGCATATCGTCAGAGAGGGGTGGCACCATATCTCATGGCTGGGCGAGCCCGTAGCCCCAGTCCTGGTGGGTCAGTGAAAGGGTTGTCAGGGGGTGGTTAATACCAGCACAAGCTTTCAGCCCTAGCACCTTGCCTGTCGGAGCAGTCCTCAGATGTTCACAATTCATGGAGCCGGGCTCGGCTGGACGGCCTACTGTCATAGAGGATGACACAAAGAGAGAGAAGAGAGTGATAATGATAACAACTATAATCCTAATAAAAGACAATACAAAACAAGTGATGCACAATGTAATTGCTCACCACCCACAACTGCTGCCCCACACCCTTCCCAGCTGTGCTTCCAGTGCCTTTCCCAGCCAGCCCCCCAGTTTATATACTGGGCATGAAGTCAGTATTGAATACCTGCTTGGCTAGGTTGGGTCGCTATCCTCCTGTGTCCACTCCCAGCTTCTTGTGAAAATTAGCCCTATCCTAGCCAAATGCAGGACAGGCGGCCTCTGCCTCTGCCCAGCAGCCCATCGCTTGAAGAGCCAGTGACCGACCGTATGTTCCCCGCTGAACTGATGACCGTGGCTCCGGAAATGACTGCTGAGGTGTCCCAGGGGCAGCGGGAGCGTGGGGGACCCCCGCCCCCGAGCAGACTCGCTCCTGGGACTTGTTACATATGTGACTGAACAAACGTGCATCGTCCCCCGACTGCAGTTCCCGTGCCTTTGCAGCGGGCGAGGGCCTGTGCTGGAGCCCCGGGGAGGAGGTGACACAGTGCCGGGGTCGGGTGATGGCCCCTTGCTCCTGCTGGGCTGCGGCTGGGGCTGATGATGCCCCAGGGGCGGGCAGCAGGGCTGGGGCTGCCGCCCCCTCCTTGTAAGGGGGTGCCTGCTGCTGCAGGAGCTGGTGTGAAGCCGGGGCAGGAGCGCAGCGGAGTGGGCGCTGAGCTGTAGCTGCACCGCCGGAGAAGGGCGAGCGGGGGCCGGGCGATCGACCGGGGAAAGCCCGGAGCAAGGTGACGGGACGGCCGGACCCGTGGGGTCCGCGTCGGAAGCACGGAGCGACGGGGTCTGCCCGCAGCCGCGCGGGGCGGGGGGAGCCGCGGGGCGTGGGAGCCGGCGGCGGGGACACGCGCTGCCCTCCGGGGCGCTCGCGGCTGCTGGCGCCTCGCGGCCGAAGCGCGGTTCGGCAGCACCCGTTGCTCCCCGGCGGCGGCTGCCGCCTTTGCCGCTGCTGCTGTAGCACGGCGGGGTGCGGGGGGGTCCTAACGGGGGGCTAGGGCCGGGCCCCGCAGTGCCGCGATGGAGCCCCTTGGCAGGTGCGGGGCTTCAAACCGCCCGCTGCGGCAGGGTCCTGGCCTGCAGGAGGCGAGCTGGGACAGGGTAGTCCCCGGGACTTACCTGAGAGCTGACGGGAGGGAAGAGCCGAAGAAGGGAGGGTACTCATTAGGCGTGGATGGCCGGTGCCTCACTAGCTCACCGGGGCTCTCCATGGCCCCGGTCACCCCGTGCAGCTGCCCCCAGCTGTGGTGTTTGATACCTGGTTCCCCGAAGATGTGTATCGTCGGCTCAGATCTGCTCTGGAGTTACTCAGAGAAGGCGATAGCCTCTGCCTAATCTTATTGACACGTTTCCTATTGCAGTTTGGAATTTGTTTTTGTTCTACCTGCTTAGGTGATATTTAGGCTGTTTCATACAGTTCTGATCCATTTCTTGCATTTCCATGGTTTTTGTTGGGGTTTTTTTGTCCTTTAGGACTCATTCAGTTCTCTTAAGGGAGTGGGTTGGAGAGACCAGTGGTGATTTACAGTAAATACTTTACTTTGCAAGCAGAGGAATTTTTCAGAAGTGATCTAGTTCTGCTTTGTCGTTCTGTCTTATCCAGAGTGTATTTCTGGTAGAAGTTAGGTAGCACGTGCAGTCTTGATAAAAATGAAGTNGAGCAGACTCGCTCCTGGGACTTGTTACATATGTGACTGAACAAACGTGCATCGTCCCCCGACTGCAGTTCCCGTGCCTTTGCAGCGGGCGAGGGCCTGTGCTGGAGCCCCGGGGAGGAGGTGACACAGTGCCGGGGTCGGGTGATGGCCCCTTGCTCCTGCTGGGCTGCGGCTGGGGCTGATGATGCCCCAGGGGCGGGCAGCAGGGCTGGGGCTGCCGCCCCCTCCTTGTAAGGGGGTGCCTGCTGCTGCAGGAGCTGGTGTGAAGCCGGGGCAGGAGCGCAGCGGAGTGGGCGCTGAGCTGTAGCTGCACCGCCGGAGAAGGGCGAGCGGGGGCCGGGCGATCGACCGGGGAAAGCCCGGAGCAAGGTGACGGGACGGCCGGACCCGTGGGGTCCGCGTCGGAAGCACGGAGCGACGGGGTCTGCCCGCAGCCGCGCGGGGCGGGGGGAGCCGCGGGGCGTGGGAGCCGGCGGCGGGGACACGCGCTGCCCTCCGGGGCGCTCGCGGCTGCTGGCGCCTCGCGGCCGAAGCGCGGTTCGGCAGCACCCGTTGCTCCCCGGCGGCGGCTGCCGCCTTTGCCGCTGCTGCTGTAGCACGGCGGGGNAGATGAGCAAACCACCTGCTGCTTGTCCGGCAGCCTTTCCCTGGTGATGGTGGGAAGGGCGGTGAGCAGGGCCAGGAGTGTATGGGCCACAGCTCCTCATCAGGGAGTTCATTCTGCTCCCGGCTTTCTCTGGAGTCAGCAATTTGACTTTCCTGCGGTTGATTGCAGCTTTGGAGCCGTCTCAGCTATTTGCGTAGATGTGTTTTGATGTTTAGGGATGCAGAGGTGTCGGTTTGAGGTAAGAGCTTCAGGAGCAGTCAAGGTCCAGCTACATCTGTAGTAGAAAATACGCTTGCATGCGGCTATTTATTTTTCAGTAATTTTGTATTGGGTGTTCAGGGCTGGTAAGATGGCTTAATAGTATACAATGTTCCTTTTATTCAAGGTGAGTGGCTTTTCCTCGGAGTTGCTGACTTTACTGAAGATGGATCCGTGTGTTTTTCACCAGTTTTGCCGAATACTGTCTAAGCTGGTGGTGTAATCTTTCTTAACAGAGTTGATGGTGAGGCTATGTAGGAGGGGTTGCTGTGAGCCTCTTGTATGTATATGGAGATTTAGCATTTCTTAAATAAAGCAGCAGGGACGTCAGGCACAGTGTCGTTCGGAATGTGGGACGGCTCATTGCGTTTCCTGGTAGCCCACGGAGCACTCAGTCATCCCTAGAACCTTTGCAGCTTGTGGCAGGCCTTTTGTAGGTGATAAGCATCAGGATTTCACTTACTTTGTGGGCTTGTAACAGAGTCCAGAGTCTGTGGGAAGGCAGCCGAATACCGACTCACACAGAACACAAGGTGCAGCTCAGAAGAGCGGTTCCTGTGGAGCAGATGGTGTGGGGGGCTCAGGGGTGTAAATACAGGGTAGGAGGCGTGGGGAAGGACTGGGTTTCCTTCCCTGATAGTTCAAGACAAGACAAGGGGGGCTAGGGGATGGCTGGGAAAGGGAGGTGAGTTCATCAGCCTTTTCAGATGGTTTTTACCCCAGCATCATGCAGGGGGATGGCACCCTGTCCCTTGGCTGGGTGAGCCCATAGCCCCAGTCTTCGTAGATATTGTGGAAGAGGTGGTTTTAATAGATTTTGCAAAAATAGAAAAATAAATTTAATGCTACCTTATGGCCACCGTTTTTGCCTGCAATAGCTTTATATAATCATTATAAAGGTAGAGTACTGATAATTGGACTTTGTATTCAAATTCTTAATGCTGTCACCAAGGTAAAAAAGAAACTAATGGTGCTTGGCCTGTGGCCACATAAACCCCTTAAAGGTTAGTCAGGTAAGTTGTCAGCAGAGTTAAGTTTAGCCTTCTTGCTGGCCAAAGGTGCAAGTTAAAAAGATGAGGAGGAGACAATGGAACATGTGATAGGCTTCTCTTTTATTTCTGTGACACTGATGTGGCCTCTCTCATTGGCAGTAGCTTGGCATCTTCTGGTCTTCCTACATGAGGCAGCAATCAGCTTTGTTTCCATTGTGCAGTCAGAAATGCAGACACAAGGAGACACTGTCTCCACACTGAGACTCTACTGTGAGCTAACCAAGAACATGAATTTACAGTGTACTAACTATTCCACACCAATTCCCTGGGCAGGTTTTTGGGTACAAGTAGTATTCTGTCCTCACTTTGTGTCAAGTAGGTATGAGGTAGGTCATCCCATGTTCAAAATGTCCAAGCAAGAGAATAATGCTAAGAAGCTAGTGGTGAAGAAAATTCATATGCAGTTACTTGGCAGTAACTTTTCCTTGAAAACAAGCTTGGTTTTAATTTCATTTTTAGAAGATTAACTGAGCCCCTTTTATAGAAGAACTTTTCTATCACGTAACAGTGGCTTATGAATAAGAATTGCATTGATTAGCCTTGGAGGACGCAATTACGTACAGCCTAGGATGACTTTAGTTCCTGTGCTTTGGCATATAGGAATTAGGCTGTAGAAATATTAAAGCACTGCCTTCGTGTGGCTTTGTAGATTTGTCAATTGATGAACGTTACTTAATTCATTGCTTTAAAAAAAAAGCCTAAACATGTGAACATGGCAAATTGTAAACTGGCTGAGGAAATCAATTTTCAGCAAGAAGATATTTTTGATACAATGTTCAATATCTAAACCTGGTGAAACTGCTTTTTCAGAAATTTCTGCCATTTAATTTCATAACTGCTTTTTAGAAAAGTTAATTCCATATCAATGTTTTTAATTTGTAGGTACATTGAAACCTTGAAGGAGCACAAACCAAAAATTGTCTGGGATGAACAAATTGCTGAACACTACTTTGAATACAAAAAGTGAGTTACATTTATTATCTTATTGTTCTGCAAGTATTTTTGGCATGCCCCAGTACACAATAAATTACCGGTTAACTGTAGCATGCAACTGAAGACAGCAAATGGAAATTCTGCTGTTTGTGATCTGTATGTCAACACTGAACTGCAGCATAAAAGAGTGCTTCAGGTGGGAGGGGAAAAATCAGGGAAGAGTTAATGAAATAACATAAGCTAAAACAATCTTTAGAAGAGAAGTCTGATAGGTCATATCTTTCAAAGTTATCTGTCAAAGTTATCTGCTGAGTATCAGTTAATCAGAGGCTCTGAGGTTAGTACTATGAGCTGTTGGGTGATTACCAATAACTCAGCCAAATATAGTTCTAAGGCTGAGGGTGTCCTGGGGTGCATTGAGAAGAGCGTGGCCAGCAGGTCCAGGGAGGTGATCCTCCCCCTCTGCCCTGCCCTGGGGAGGGCACATCTGCAGTGCTGTGTCCAGTTCTGGGCTCCCCAGTTCAAGAGAGACTGGGAACAGCTGGAGAGAATCCAGTGCAAAGCAATGAGGATGATGAGGGGAGTGGAGCATCTGTGCTGTGAGGAGAGGCTGAGAGCCCTGGGTCTGTTCAGCCTGGAGAAGAGAAGGCTGAGAGGGTGCCACAACTTGTTAAGAACACGGGCTATTATCCGCTGGTACTCTTTCATGTGGGTACAAATGACACTGCACACCGGAACCTGACCAGAATTAAGGACAACTACAAAGCCCTGGGGGCGCGAGTGAAAAACGTCGGTGCGCAGGTCATCTTTTCCTCCATTTTACTGGTTAGAGGTAAGGGTGAAGCCAGGAACAGAAGGATAATGAACGTCAACTCCTGGCTACGTGGCTGGTGTCGTCGTGAGGGTTTTGGTTTTTATAATAATGGGACATACTTCAGTGACTTTAATCTGTTAGGGAGGGATGGGTTCCATCTGTCTAGAAAGGGCAAGGGGATCTTTGGCAACAGGCTGGCCAACCTGGTGAGGCGGGCTTTAAACTGAATGACGCAGGGGGTGGGGTCCAAAATGACGATACTGATGCCATTGCAACCGACTGGGGAATAAGCAAGGACAATCAGGGCAGCAACAAAGGTTTCTTACCTGCCTCCCAAAATGAGAAGC
>VZSC01010165.1:26754-36784 GCA_013398225.1 Steatornis caripensis
GCTGGGTCTGTTCAGCCTGGAAAAGAGAAGGCTGAGAGGAGATCTGATCAATGCTCACAAATATCTAAAGGGTGGATGTCAAGAGGACGGGGTCAGACTCTTCTCAGTGGTGCCCAGCGACAGGACAAGGGGCAATGGGCACAAACTGGAACACAGGAAGTTCCACCTGAACATGAGGAGGAACTTCTTTACTGTGAGGGTAACAGAGCACTGGAACAGGCTGCCCAGGGAGGTTGTGGAGTCTCCTTCTCTGGAGATATTCAAAACCCGCCTGGACGCATTCCTGTGCAACCTGCTCTAGGCTAAGAGGTCCCTTCCAACCCCTACCATTCTATGATTCTATGATCTGATCAATGCCGATCGATATCTGAAGTGCGGGTGTCCAGAGGATGGGGCCAGACTCTTTTCGGTGGTGCCGAGCGACAGGACGAGGGGCACCAGGCACAAACTGGAGGACAGGCAGTTCCCCCTGAATGTGAGGAAGAACTTCTTTACCTTGAGGATGCATAAAGCACACTGAATCTGAAAATCACTCTAAACTTCACTTGCTGGGCTGTGCTTGGCACGCAGCTGTGTGGCTCAGCATGCCTGCAGTGGTTTAGCCATCTGCAGAGGAGCATTATTTAAGGGAACTCTTTCTTAGTTACCACTTTGCTTTGCAAAGGTTCAGTTGCATTGGATGAGGATGGTGGCCAGGCATGAAATATGCTTTGCTGGCACAGCATGTCACTTGGAAATCTTGCATGTCTGCAGTTGCTAAGCAATCAAGTCAGGGATCTTTAAGCAAAGCACAGCTAATGATTTTCATGTAACAGGCAGAGAATGTTACAAATAGTTACAGGAATCAATTGTCCCTGAGTGCTTTTCCCAGTGCACTTTACAGGTAAGTATGCATTTACGTAATTTGGGAGATTTTAGGAGCAATGTGTACTTAGTGTCTCCATGCGCTCTACATTTCCTCCTAGCCTAACTGGTAAAGTGGTGCGGTGCAGGCACTTGTAATTCATACTTCTCATTATAAAATGCAGCCTTGGTATCTGTGCCCAGTGTAGCTTGCCCTGTCTGTATAGTTTATACTGCTAGCATTTAATTTAACATGAAAGATAGTAATTTGGGGAATTGGGGAAAGTTTGCTTCTGACAACGAAATGTCTTCATCTTTTTCAGATGCTCATTTAGTAGGCACAACTGTCTTTTACTCTCAGTTTTATAATCCAGTTGCAACAGGATATCTCAGTGTGTTTACTTAGATCTAGTATGAAACCATGTCTCTTGTGAAGTATCTTCTTGGATCCTCTATTTTCACAGTCAGCCTTTTCATCTGCTTTGAGTCGTCCTCCTTAAAGGCCATTAGTGTGGGGTCAATAAGTGTCTTGACTGATTCTGCCTGATGAAACCTTATGCCCAAAGAAGTTTGAGACTTTCATCTTCTTCATGAAAGTTACCTGATTTCTTCCCAAACTTTGTGTTAGTTATTAAGAAACTGTGCTTTGTTTTTTAGGTGTTTTGAAAGGCCTTACCCTGAAGCCTTTTAAGGATTCCTTTCGATTGCCAGGGATTTTTGTTGTTGTAGTTTTGGTGTGACGCAAGTGCCAGCAAAGACTCCTCTCTCTCTCTCCTCCTTTTCAAAAGATGACTGCACAGAGTCACTTTCCAGCTGCTAGTGGTGCCAAAGCCCATTTAAGCAGGGTGATTTTGTCAGGAGAACCTTTTGACAAATATTCCTGCAGCTGATACCTGCTGGACAGTGACATGGTTGCATACTTGACTTTCACATGTGTTGTGTACCTTCTTTTAACAGCTTTTCTTTCTCCAGCGCTTTGGATTTATGTGCTGTGATATGTTTGTATCTACAGTAGAAAAGGAATAGGAGTAGAAGTTCTTATCTGCAGTAGAAAAGGAAGAGTAGAGAAGATTTTGGCCTTACTGCCCTCAGTAGGTAGAGTAGCCAGAGTGCAAGTATGGAATGAATGGAAGTTGATGGCAAAAGTGTCTGCATTCAGAGACAGAGTGCCTCAGCTTCCAGAGTGGGTAAGAAACCTCAAAGATACAAGCTACTAAATGGCAAGTAGTCTCTGTCTTTGATACAGGCGTATTAATACTCGTGCTGAGCATATTAGTGTGTCTTATTTTTAATAGCAGTAACTTCTTCAAAATAAAATTGGCCATTTTATTCAGCACTGTTTTGGGGTTTTTTTAGCCGGAAGGAATAAAACTGGTTTTGAATTCTAACATCAGCCAGAAATCCTATGGGAATCTATCAAAGCTATTGTGACTATTCGGTTTTCCTGTTTCGCAGAAATAAAGGAGGAAAACATGCTGTCTTCTACCCAACACTGAAGGTAGGTACCACTTTTCATGTCAGAGGGCTGTAAGAGGGAAGAGATGTTTACTTCACTTGTTGCATTATTAAGACGCTTCGGAAAAACGTTGAACCAGATTTGGGCTTTTGTGAAAGTTTAACATCCTGTAGTTGTTACGATTCAAAGCTTCAGCTGCCTGTACGAGAACACTGTTTCTCCTATCTCATGCATAATGGGTTTTTGCGATCTTTGAAGATTAGCCATGTCTAGAGATAAGACACACCAGGGCAAACCAGTGCTCTGAGAGGATGTGTTCGAGCGTGCAGTTCATGTGCTAACAGACATGCTGATTGTCTGACAAGAGACAGAATAAATTTTCCTTCTGATCTTGTTGGCTGGAAGCTTCGGGAACTTTGGCCTTCCTCTGTAACATGGTCCTGATTCTCCCTGTCAGCCTGCATCACCCGAATTTCTTCAGTTCTGTTTCACTGGAACATATTTTAGTGTTTTGAAAGCTTAAGCATTTGGCCTTACTAAAGTCCTTTGGCAGGACATACAGTTTCTGTCTACACGATAGTCTGCAATATACCAGAATACAGGATGAAATGGTTATTTGCAGCTTTAATTCCTAGGAACCTGTCTTTAGATTTCCTCAAATTAAGCTAAAGGCAGTATGTTAAGCCTCTGCTGGCTTTTAATATTGGAAGGGAATTGCTTCTGTAGTGAACGTGTATCATATTTACAGAGAACAAAGACATTTTGTAGGGTTAAACTAGTGTGAAATGATCCAAGGCTCTGTTTTTCTGAACAGGATTGTTATCTTAAGCTCCATTAGTACGAGGATGTTTGCCTTCATTAATCTCATATTGGTGGAAGTACTAGCACATATGGGTTATTAATTACCACATCTAACTATGCTCTTGCTAGTAGTACCTGTCTTAAAGTGTTAGAAAGTTTCATTGCGAACCTGTCAGAGAAAAGAGAGATCGTGCTGCATGCTGCTGTGCTGCGTTGTCTTTGGCCTTGTGGAATGATTTCACCCTGCTGTTGTCAGTACTAACCAGGATAAAAACACTCGTTCCTATACGTTTCTTTCACGACTTCTTCTCTAGCAGATACTCCGCCATGGTGGTTGGCGAATTTGTGGAAACAGGCTTTCTTTCCAATTTGAACAAGCTTGTAATGAAATATTTTGAGATTTGTTTGCTGGGGCAAATCAAAGAGTTGTTCACATAATGGTGATCAAGATGGTCAGGGAATGCTTGATTTTATTACCCCATGACAAGTGTGTTTCTTGCCCTTTTTAGTGTTTTAAGCACCAGCAGGTTGCTGAAAATTGGTTTGTTCGTGACTAGTTAAAAGCAGTCGTGAACACCAGGCCCAGTGGATAGGTTAATGATGCCTTGATACTTTGTTCTGTTTTCTATGGAAATGAGTTTCAAACACATCCCTGGTGTGAGCAGTTTAAACATTGCAATGCTGCACTTCGAAGTAAGAAAACCTGAAAGTAAAAGATTGAAAAATAATTATTTTTATTGTCTGAACTGAAAGAAGTGCAGAACGTGAACTGTGGCATTGCTTGCCTTGTAAACCAGTGACTAACCTAACTTTAAATCAATGGCTGGAGCTCAAATAGGGGTACTATTAAATATTAATCTCTCAGAATCTCTTTAAAATAGAATTGTGATAATGAAAACTGTGACTCTGTCCTGGGAGAAGGCAAGGGTAGGTAAGAGATCTTGATGGTATTTGACGAGTTGTTCTAATTGTCTTCAGTGATAAAGTTTTATTTTACCCCTGAGACATTTCTGGGAAGAGTTAGAATTTCTGTACATTGTGAAATGATAGCCTAAAGAGAATAGTCCTTTGCATAGTTCATAAATCTGATTTATTTCTGTGGCATTTTGTCTATTTAGTGGGTTATCTTTTATTAGGTCGTTGAATTAACTGGTGCAATTAACTGTCTCTTACTGAATGATTGCTTGCTAACCAGAGAGTATTTGAAATACAGACTAGGTTTTTCAGTATTTGGGTCAAGGACAGCTGTTTTAAAAAAGTCTGATAATGGCATGAAGAGGTGGCAGCATGGAGTGTCTGATGTCTCTGACTAGAAGGTAATTGCTTTGTGTGTCTTTTGTCTTAGTCGATCCAGGTGCGCTTAGAGCTTGCAAAAGAATTGGGCACTGGAATATCCATCTGGGAACTGGGACAAGGCCTGGACTATTTTTATGACCTGCTTTAAAATAAGAAATGATCTGGGAAAGACTTTATTTGCTTCAATGAGACTCCACCTTTACTTAATTTAGGTGTCCT
Organism: Steatornis caripensis; assembly: GCA_013398225.1. Taxonomy (NCBI): domain Eukaryota; kingdom Metazoa; phylum Chordata; class Aves; order Caprimulgiformes; family Steatornithidae; genus Steatornis; species Steatornis caripensis. The sequence goes on from VZSC01010165.1 coordinate 31,370, forward strand.
GGAGAGGTGATTTTTAAAACATTTTTTGTAATTGTATCATATCTGTATTAAACTTGCATTTTTCTCAATAAAGAACCTTTTCTGATTTGCCACATAGATGTGATTGTTGGTATCTGTTAAAACTCAGAGGGGAAAAAAACCCCAGAAGCTTCTTTTAAAGCTCCTGAATTCAGAGTAATTTAAAACAGACCAACATAGCTGGGATTGCATCAAGGGTTGAAAATATTTTCTGGAACGTTTTCTACGAGAAATAAAGTGGACAAGTTGGTGCCATCTGATCAATGTCTGAGACAGACCTCTCAAACAGTTGCTGGTAATAACCAAAGCAAGTGAACAAATAAATCCATCAGATTATGTCCATCCAATTTAATATCTCTGGACCCTCTCCGTCTTACGGTCTTCTGATAAGGTAAGACAACATAAAATGTTTGGGGGGCAAGACCAATTAGATATCTTTCCCTTAAGCTGGTAGAGAAAGCCAAGCACTGGCAAGCTAAGCTGTTAGCTCTGTTTGTTCAATTTCACGTTAGTAAATTCCTTAAGTAGTTCAAAGTCACAGTAATTTCAATGTATGACTTGTTTCTAAATTGGTTTTGTTACCCGAGATGCTCTGTGATTTCATTCTTCTGCTTAGCCTGGTTAGCATCGCAATTTATCGTATTTAGCACTAGTGCCTGATGCATTAGTGGTTAGTTTGTGGGAACTGTAGTGTTTAGCACCAAAGGCTATGATGGTTATGATGGATTACACGGATAGCCCCAGTAGTTTGAGCCCCAGAGCAGCTCTGACAACCCCTTGACTTAAGCAGGGGCTGTAAATGTGATCAGCATCTTTGTGCATGAAGCTGTCATTCTTTAACTGTGCATATTGGTGCTTTCATCTCCACAGTACAGAATTTTTATGAACCTGTGTGGGGTCTGTGGTAGCAGGCTGCACAGGTGGGCGGCCCCTGTCAGGAGCTGCTGGAAGCTCCCCCAGCTCAAAGGCGGCCCCACATCGGGCTGAGGCCGGGCCGTGTACAGACAATGGATGCCTCTGCCATGAGGGGGCCAAGGGGCAGCCGTGGAGACCTGCAGCGGAGGGGGTGAGAGAAACACCTGTGCAGAGACTGGGAGTCAGTGAGGGGGGAGACGGCTGGAGCGGTGATTACCCGCAGCCCATGGGGAGAGGTCAGGCTGTGCCCCTGCGGCCCACGGAGGCATCCCTGCGAGGCAGGGAGGGACCTGCAGCCCGTGGGGGACCCCCTGCCAGGGGAGGAGGTGCCGGCTCCCGAAGCAGGCCGCGGCGCTGTGGGCAGCCCGCGTTGGGTTGGTGCGTTCCTGAGGGGCCGCCCCGTGCGGGAAGGGCTCCCGCCGGAGGGGTCCCTGAGGGACCATGTGCCGTGGGGGGGACCAAGCGCTGGGCAGCGGCAGTGTGTGAGGAGCCCTCCTCGCCTGAGGGGGAAGGAGTGATGGGGACATCTCTGGGGAACTGACTGCAGCCCCACTGCTTGTCCCCTGCGCTGTGAGCGGGAGGAGGGGGAGACATCGGGAGCAGGGGGGGGGTGTATTTATTTGTGGTTTAAGATCTGGATTTTTGTGTCTCCTTACCCTACTCTGCTTCGATTGATAACTCCATTAAATTGAATATTTTTCCCCAAGCTAAGTCTGTTTGTGCCCGTGCCCATAACGGGTGAGTGACCCCTCCGCCGCGTTTCCCTACATTTTCTCCCCATCCCGGTGTGGAGGGAGCAGCGAGTGAGCGGCCGCGGGGTGCTTTGCTGCCGGCTGGGCCTAAACCACGATAGAACCCAAAAGCTGTAACAACCCATCAGTTCAAAAACAGCCAAAAAATTGTGTCCCTGCTTTTTAGTTTACAATATTTGTGTTTGTAGAAATACACAGGCTGCAAGGCAGTTTCTTCTAAGGCACTAAGAGGTGGTGGGAATTTGATGAGGGTGTTGCTGGTCAGCAGCAGAGACTCGGGCAATACCTCTGTGCTCCCACGGGTGTTCTTGCCTCTTACAGTTGTCACAAAGATAACTGCACTCCTCTGTTTGCATCCAGCCTTCCCAGTAATTAATCTCAGTGGGGAATTTATCTGCCCCTGCTGTTTTCAGTAGAATAAATCCCACTGTAATCCACCATTGATTAAAGAACTACTGATCTTCACCTCTCTGATTTAGTTCTGGCATCTCTCGACTTCTCACATGGCAAGTATCCAGCAGGGTTTACTAATCAGGCTTCTTTCTTCCATACTATTAGTAGTAAGGTAACTTGCTACGTAAATCCTTGTGTTCAATTAACTTTAACTTTCTAGTTTGTTCAAAAGCGATTTAGAGTCACTCTGGCACTGGTGTCTAGAGTAGCACAAGAATTAAATTCTATTGTGCTGTTTTTTCTACTTTCAGTGGCACTACTGAACCAGAATGTCTCCGAAAAACAGTCTGTAAGAAATGGAAGGAGTTGTGATCTGAAATGGCATCCATTTTTATATTAGCCGGTAGGTAGCTTTCAAAACTGGATGTGGGGAAGAAAATAATATTTCATTTTAGCTTGTGATCTCCTCTCTAGAAAAGATACACGTAATTTATCACATTTTTCATATTTTTTTAATGTTCCATGACGATTCTCTATGAAGTTCAAGATTCCTATTGCTTGATGAGTACAGCTGTGTTAGAAAAATGTCTCTTTTCCATCGTTAGGGATAGAATGAATACCTCTGTGTGTCAAAAAGATCAAACTAACCCTTGCTGTATCATGAAAAGTAAGTACCACATGAGAAGTACATTGTAATTTTGAGCCGTCCATGGTATATAGGTGCTTGAGGCCAAGGATGCTGCCTTTTAACATGTTTTTTGCTTTAGAAATAATATTCCAAAAGAAACAAAGTTGGCATAATCCTTCATTGTGAAGTTCTCTGTTAAAAAACAAAGCAGTGAGCACCAGAAGGCACGTGAGCTCCAGAATGAATGAAGATCAGCTTCTGATGGATTGGTCTTGCGTTCACTTAATTTTTCAGTGTGTGGGAATGTCGGGTTGTCTTTTACTAAATACCAGAGAATCTACAAAGCAGTGTGCCATCAGCAAGCCGCCATGAAAACAGGTTTCTTTTGAAATTCACACCTCACCACCTGTATGAAAAGATGACACAGGAGAAAGATGCTGGTATGAAAGTGGGTTCTGCAGACCATCTGTTTTTATGACTTTCCCTCAGACAAGCGGGGAAAACCGAGCAAAGGGCAGAAGGTGGGTGGGAGTGCTGGAGTGGCACTGCTGTAAGGACCATGGCAGGTGACTTTCATTCCCTCATTTCAAACAGAAGGCTCTGTTTTACAATGCAAAGAAACATTTTTCTGTAAAGCAAAAAAACCCAAACAAACAAAAGCAAACCCCGTATTTTTTTCTATATGTGTTTGTTATTCCATAGAAGCAAGTACTCCTTAAATGAGGTACTTGCAGGGCAAGGCCAAACATATTGGGCTGAAAGAATTGAGAGTATGACTGGGGAGAAATATCTGGTGTTCCTATTAAAACAGCTTACATCTAGTATAGCAAGCAGTGAAATGGAAGTGTGTAATATTTCATTCAGTTTTCTAAAATACATTTAAGGGAAAAAAAAAAGGCTGTGCTCTATAATCTAGTTCTGCTGCAAGAAGAATTTCTGTATATTGGGGTAAAATCTCAGGTTCTATGAAAGTAAAAGTATCTTTTAGCTGCCTGATGCCAAGCGGAGCTTTCTTCCAACTGACCTTTGCTCTTGTGCTTCCCTGTGTTTTCCTTTTTTGGGTTAGACTCGTGCAGGGTTAAGATAAATATATTTTTCTGCATAATTTGTATTGCATTCACTGAGAAAAAGAAATAGCAGCTGATTCTGTTGCAGCTGGCCTTCCATATGAAGGTGGTATTTTTATCATCAGTTATAATCCCGCACCTCATTTTAATAGATAGCAAAGAGTTTTTTTGTATCTGTATACAACTGAGTATCTTATAGAGACAGAAAAGAGGACTCATGTGACTACTTGCAGGATCACATGGACCGTACCCCTGGGATAACAGCATCATGTCTTATCTCAGGAAATGTGTCTCTTGTGGTAAGTGTACCTGTCTTGAAAGCCAGAGCTGCCGTAGAGTCCTTGTAATCAGAAACAGTTTTAACAGTGAATTGTAAAAACAAGTTGTTTAGCTTGTCTCATTGTGTGACACTACTTCTTCAAGGAAAATTGCTTCGGTAGCTTGTTTTATAGTTCCTTTTTGTTATCATATGTCGTTCTCAAACTTCAGAATTAACTGTAGCTTCCAGGTGTGAAAGTTGGAAGTGAAAGAGAAGAGGTAAGGTAGAACAGAGAATGACAATAGGAAATGGCTTCTTTAACCGCTTCTTAGTTATAACAAATTGTTGAGTGAGTTGTAATAATTTAATATTGTTTATGGGCTTGGGTGAAAATATAAAATACCTTTTCCGTTTCTACTGTGAGCTACAAGTGGTAACTGTTTTTAGGAGTGGGGACGGTCTTTTGGGTATACTTCTCTGTGGAGACCGCAAAGTTAATGGATGTTCATAGGAACTGTAATTACAATCTCGCCTAGATCTGGGACATGTGTTTTGATTAATACACAGTGCAGCTGTTTGACTTCAGTTAAACAAATGGTGGCGCAAAGCAGATGGATTCTAGCTCTGCAGCTTGAAGGAGTTGCATGTAGCTATTTCCTGAGAATCCCATTCCCTCGGTGATCTCTTTTTTTTTAAGTAGTAAGTGCAAGTTAACTAAGCCTGAATTGGTGTTTTGTAGCCTACCAGGCAATCACTTTAATACTCTGTGTCAGGAAAAAATATATCTTCTCTTTAGAAAAAAAGATCTTTAATACGAAAAGCAACTGGAATAGAATTTGATGAACACTGCTTATTCAAAAAGTTGCAAAAGTAAATAACATCACTTATCTTGTCAGCATTAAAAGCAGAAATATGCCTTTAAATCTGTTGGAATGAGAACATTATAACAAAATGTTATTTTGAAAAAAAGTGTGGATAAATGGAATCCAAGACTCAAAATTGAAAACAATTGGTCATTTTGCTTTCCTTTTTACATCAGTTACCTTTTCTGGATATTTTTTAATGTTCATTTGGTTACAATGTAACTTAAACATTTATTTTTATTAACTTAAACATTTTATTAACTTAAACATTTGTTTTTATTTTTTTATTTATTTATTTTTATTTTTATGATAATGGCACGTACTTCAGTGACTTTAATCTGTTAGGGAGGGATGGGTTCCATCTGTCTAGAAAGGGCAAGGGGATCTTTGGCAACAGGCTGGCCAACCTGGTGAGGCGGGCTTTAAACTGAATGACTCGGAGGGTGGGGTCCAAAATGGCAATACTCATGCCATTGCAACCGACTGGGGAATAAGCAAGGACAATCAAGGCAGCAACAAA
>VZSC01010166.1:0-30839 GCA_013398225.1 Steatornis caripensis
AGATATTATATTACTCCAATACCAGTTACTGAAGGTGTAAACTAGCTTAGAAACAAATACAGCTTCCCAAAGCAATTATTTTATATTTATATATGTTTTTCATTCTAGATAATGAAAGCATAATAACTTAATAAACAGTCCTGCAAACAACGACCTGTTTTTCCCAAAACTAAAGGAAGCCATCACATATACCTGCTGATTAATAATTACAGCCATGGTGAATGATTTAGAACTGGAGGCTTTTTTTTCTTCTTTTTTTAGGGTCAGGCAAAATGTAATTTAACAAACTGGAATTCAGCCAGGACACATCCCTTTCCCTTCGCTTGTGCTGCACCAAGTAAAGGGGAAAAAAAAAACCCAGCCCAAACTGCTTCAATACTTTGCAATAAACTGTATTCTAATACTTACGATAAATCACTTCATATCAGATAGAAATGTAGCTGTCTTTGCACCACATTGCTTCCTATTTTCCATGTAAAATCCGAGTACCCTTAGTCCAACACGTCTCCTTTGTCTTATGCAGAGTTTGGACATTATTAGAACCCTAGTGAAATCAAGAAAAAAATCTCCGTGACTTAGTGAGCTTTGGATAGCAGAGTAATTCCATCTGATACCAATATTTCATAGATATTGAAAACACAGATCATTTCTTTTGGTGACTTTTGCAGAGATTCCATTCTAAGGACCTAGCAGATAATAAACAATAATTTCTTTACGTTAGTTTCAAAAGATGTTTCACAGCTGAACGTACATCAAAGTCATTTGCTGAGGATGTTATATGTAATATGCTAAATCTTTAACAGATTGGCTATACCAGAAGCTGAAAAAGTCCTTGATTAGAGCTGTGCCTCTATTGCTCTACAAAAGTTCCAGATGCCATCATGTTGTTAATAATCTGGGGACCTCTCTTCACCATATTGGACCTCGTTGTCAGCTCTGTCCAATTAGCAAAGATAGCTCCAAGGTAGGAGCACAATTCCTAGGGCAGTGGTTTTCAACATTTTTCAATTTGTGGACCCTTAAGGATTTATTGCGGGAGATGTGGATCTCTGCACAGCAAATGAAAATCTACTGGCAGTGGGCATGCTGGTTTTGCTTACCTTTCATGGTCCCTGTAGCAGGAGTGCTGGGACCCACAGGAGTCTGCAAACACACCAGACTCAAAAAGGCTGTCTTAGGATAACGTGTTTCTCATAAAGAGGTTTATGTTTTTCTTGGGTCTTCGTAGCTGAGACTTGCAATTTTCTGCCGCAGAAGAGAAGCCACCAGTCCTAAAAAAATCAAAGCCTGTGCACAAAGCAGGGCAAGCCCTCTCAAAATATTTGGGAATAGTATGTTCAAGTAATAATACGTGAGGTTATTTTTTTGCTTGACCACAGAAAACTTATGGCTTTATTTAATATTTTGAAAACATTTTCAGAACATTCGTGAATTCAGAGTGGAATAAATACAAGTACCTCAGCAGAACTGCCATTTAAATCAAATTAACTTTACTAATTAGGGGGAAAAAAAGAAGGTATCTCAGTATCAGGCATAATTTGTGCTTATAGAACTTCACACTTCAGGTGATATACTCTGCCTGAGAGATAGCTAAGAGAGCAATGTACCCATCAAAATGGGAAGTCAACCACGGCTACTAAATTCTTCAATTCGCAAAGATTTTTTAAAAATCCAATTTTCCCAGAGGAATTTTAAGTCTTCAGATGAAACCAAAGTCATTATGTTCAAATGAGTGAGTATATAGAGTTAGCCAGTGATACCGAAATGATTTCTTGTTGGGTAGCTGAAAATAATGGCTGGAAATATGCTTGTCATAGCACAGTACCCAAGGAGTCGTTTTTAATTCACATTTGCCTAGACTCTCAGGCTTCTTCTTTTTTGACAGCTGAGACTGTGCAGTGGCTTGTCTGCTGACAGGAGAAGACCTTCTTGCATTAGATGATGTGGGAAGAGCCACGGCGCTTGGATGCAACCTCTGTCACCTGGCCACGTTACAGGTCTGCCCTCTTCTGCCGGGGACTCTCCAGTCGCCTTCTCCCTCAAGGGCATCACGTCCAACGTGCAACCATTTGGCAACCCCCTGCAACCTGCCAGGGCGTCGTGTTGGGTCGTGGAGGCAGGGAGAGGCAGTTTAAGCTGCATGTATTCTGGAGGTACAGGAGCAGTTAGTGGAAAGCATGAGCCTGTGTGAGTCTTGCTTTAAGTGCTTGGAACTTTATGGGTTTTATGGCTACGTGATAGCATAACGATGCTGTAAATCATGCATAAAGGGCCTCTGGAGAATTTATCTTATTTAAGGGATTTCTCAGGCTGGGTAAAGACACTTCCACCAGGCTTTGGCATATGCAACGGGAGAAAACAGACGGAGCGGCGCGGCTGGTAAGCCATGGCCGATGGCTGTCGTTGTTTGAGTGAGTCCTCAGGAATGAGGACTCAGCTAGAGTGGTGCAGAGCCAGTCTCAAGATGAATTTTTGCCAAGGATCTCCAGTAGCCTGAGAATATGGTGCAGAGGCAGCTTAAAGTGATTATTAACTTCTCTCCTCATTCTGCCCTTGGTTGCTATGCTGAGTCCAGAAAAGGGGGAAAGGAGAATTAGGGAATCTCTGCCTCCATGAATGTGAACTGATAATGATTTGTCCTAGAGGTTAAACAGCAGAGGAAATAGTGACCAATATTGGATGGTTGTACCTTAAAAGTGCAAAGGCCATTTGTACATTCTGGCCTGCCATCGAGGGGTTTACAGCACCATCAATAATTGATTCATAAACCGTGCCTGCTTATTCCCAAACATTATAGTAGGTAAATACATACTGAGGCTGAACTCTGGATAGTAAAAAATTCTTTCTTTAGCTTGCAGTTGTTTCACTCTGAAATGCAGCTGAATTTTACTTTTAATTCTGAGGTTCCATCCCTACATTACCCGAACATATTAGTTGTTCTTAAGAAGCCTGTGTCCACAGTAAGGATGCTTACTTGACTCCAGGCTGGAGTGTCCCTGCAGATTACCCATGCCATCTGACCATGGCAGGCAGAAAAGACCAGAGCACACCACAGCAGCGCTTCCAGCAAACGCAACCCTTCTACTGACACCCCATCACAGGCTGGATTTCTGCTTGTGTTAGTTACCAAATGCTTCATAAGGACATACTCAGTAAGTAAGTTTCCGGTTTTGACCTTTGATATTAATACATCATGCAAACAAATTTTAACTTTTTTTAACAGAAGTGTCACTTAATCTTGGCATAGATTTTCAGCTAATGATGCCTTTTCGGGGGAGAGAAAGAGAGTTGGTTACTCACTGAGCCATCCATCATTTTGATAGTGAGATCTGACCTAAGTCTTTCTTCTTCAAGATGTTAATTTTGCACCTCCCCTTCCTTGCTCAGAGCAGGCCTGATCCTGCTCTTGTGGAAATCAATGGCAAAAATCCTACTAATTTCAGTGGATTAGTTCCAGTATCTCAATTTACATGTGATTAGCAGTAATTTTGTCTACTTAGTGCCTAAAAATTCATAATCAAATTTATAATAAGCTGTGCACTGATTTTCTAGTGATCCCAGCTTATTTCACGGGCTTTAAATTTCAACGTTTAAACGCTTTTGGTTCTAGCCCAATATGCAATAATCTAACCACGGTACACATTCTCAAAACCTTCCCACAAAGTTGCTGGATTTGTAGCTGATGGAATGCTAATTTGCAGGATTTCTTTAATACTGAAGGGCAAGCAGAATTGCTCTGCTCAACAGACATTCATCCTCCAAACATTTACTACACTGAAAGCCTTTTTATACTATATCTGCATTAACTGAGGTGAACAGGCAGAGCAATTCACAGTTATGTGATGAGGCCTAAGAACATGGGACAAGTGTGAAGCCTGGGTTTAAAGAACATGGAGTTGTCCTTGCAAAGAAGTCGCATGCTTAAATTGAGAGGAGATTTCTAAGAGATAACCTAAAACCATCCGTCTGGAATGGCCACACTGCCTTTTCGGGCCATACTAGGTTGAACAGTCAGCTAGCCACATTATAGGAGTCATCTTACCCCACTGGCACATGGGGGATGGTTGCTCTGAGAGGGTCCCGTTTGCAGCCAAAGCAGACCCTGGAAACTATAAACAAGAAGCCATACAGACCTGTCCTGATCTTGCAAGGTGCCCAGCATACCTGAGTGGTACTGTGAGCCATTTCCTCACTGATCTTGCTGGTAGTGGAAGATTAGCAGCACTTCAAAGGATAAAACCACAAGAGGGTGATTTAAAAAAGATGTGACTGACTCTGGTGCTCATTAAAATGAGGGACTAATTGCAGTGGTTCAAATCCAGTTAGGTAACGCCTGAGCAGGTGTTGTGTGTGCTTCCCCAGGCAGCTCAGGCAACGCACCTGCAAAAGGACTACCATCCCGGTCTTGCCTCTCTCTGGATTTATTATGTGAGAAAGATCACTAACAAGTGTTCAGCATCCTTTAGGGTAGGCTTTTCTCAGAGCCTTTTCGGAAACAACTGACAGCCATTGTCCTATGACAGACTTTTATTGCTCCAAACATGATTTGGACGTTCGTAAGCAAAAGGCTACTGCATAAGGATGAGCGGTGACCTATTTCATTAGAGGCTTCTTGGGTTTAACATGTCAAGGGCTAAAGGACGTGGACCTCCATCTCAAGTTTGGCATTTTGGCCTTCCCAAGCCTAACCTCCTCCTCCTTCCCCAGCACCGTTCTCTGCTGGTGGCCATCAGAGTTATCGTTCCCAAGATGCACCACAGAAACAGCGAGAAACTTTCCAAATTGCTTTTTTTTTTTTTTTGCATATGCTTGCCTGGCTAAACATATTATTTGATACTTATTCTTTAATTTATGGTAGTGAAAAAACTATAACAAGCCCTGCATATCCGAGCTCATTGCTGTGACTCTTTCTGATCGCTTTATCAAATGGAACCCTTTCTTTAAGCTGTTAGCTAAATGTCGCGTGAAGTTCTGAGAACAAATTGTGCTGCTTTGGGACATTAACTTCACATTAATTTGGCTAATCACTTCTACTTGATAGAAGTTTGTTTGAAAAACAGGATACTTCGGCTGCAGTGAAACCTGTATGAAGAGTCACGTAATAACAGCCATCATCTCTGCTAGCTGGCAGTGAAATCTCAGGACAAGCAAATGTGGAGCTAAAGATGAAAACGCATAGGAAGTACATTTTCCTGAGTGGTTGTGTGTCAGAGAATGGAGATCAAGATCAGGAGGAATTAGAAAAAACATTTTCGACAGAAAGAAATGAAAGCTCCAGTTAGGCTTAGCCCTTACTTGACTATTTTGTTCTGCCCATGGACCAAAAGATGTGCAGCATTGCCGAATTTTATAATCAATTCCACAACATTTGTTGTTTGTTTTCTTGCAGCCCCAGCCCCTGAAGTCAGAAGACTTGTATAAGAGTGCTCCCTTCCCCTCTGCCTTCCTCCTCTCCGCATTGCCCAGTCCTTGCAGGAAAAGCCCTAGAGATCCTGATCCCTGGTGGCTCCAGAAGCAGACGGCACAAACAATGTGCTGTTTTTAATATTCTGTGATTTTAATGCAAATCCCACAATTAATAAGTGCTCAACATGTAATTTCTGAGTACTGAGGGTTGTCAGTACTGAGTGTGGCTCCTCTGTCCAGGCAAGAGGGAGGGTGGGCAGGGGTACCAGTAGCTGAGAAGGTGATGTCCAGCAGCTGCGGCACCGGGCATACAGTGAGCAGCACTTCCAGTCGACTTCCACCCATTACACTGGAGAGGCGAACATGGCTGGGAGGACTGGGTGTGTACTGCGAAGGTTGTTCTGGATTTGTGCATGCAACTGGGCACCTTTCACACTTCACCCTCCACAATTCCTACCCAGATAAGTATAATGACAGCAGAGACTATCAGTGTGAGAGGACTATAAGCATGAAGCAGGAGAAATGTACTACTGCACCCAGCGCTTTCAGCTTGCAGAAGAAAGGAACAGTTCCCCAAAATGCATGAGAACAGCAGGCGACACTGCCTTTCTCCACTTCCCCGGCAGCTCATGGTCAGAGCAAAGAGAAATAGCAGCAACATTTGTGCTGAGGTGGAGTCATCTCCCCTGAACGCCAGCTCCCATGCTTAACTCTCATGCTTGCTAAACCGTTATTTCCTAATAGGAATGATGCTATATGGTATAGTGGTCGTACCCCAGGGAGGAAAGGTGAGGAGCTCTGGCCAAACCCAATAGGTAAATTATCTCAGAAACACTACTAACTAGAACCAATCGGGACAGTCTGAATTCTCAAAGGGAAAAAAGAAAATCAAGAGGCTGTAAGTGACTCCATCCTAGGAGGCGACAGCCAAGGCACTCCAGATGGCTCAGCTGGAGGCAAAGGAATCCTTCCCCTGCCCTCTCTCAGGACGTGAGGGTCAGCCAGGGACCCCTGCTCTCTGCTCTGTGGTGGCAGGTGGAAGGTAAGCCAAGGGGGACCCATGTGCCTCCTGCAGCAAATGTAGGTGAAACTGTGGGGGCTGGACCCCAAGGCAAGTGAGCCAAATTCAAAACATTTTCAGACGCGTGGGCCGTGGGAGAAATTCAGCTTCAACATGTTTTGTTCTTGCTCATGGCACTTTCAAGGCCTGCAAAATATAGAACTTCAACTACCATTCCAGGGGTTTGGCACTTTGCCTTTTTTTCTAATAGTATCTTCTTGCTGAACGGACTAGGCATTGCTGTCATGTTTAGGAAAGGTCCACTGATCTCCATCCATTTTTGACCAGCTTCTCTTGCTGATCACAAAGGGTTGCCAGTTATGACTGGTCCCCAGAGATCTCTTTTGCCCTTCTGCAACATGCTTTCCCTCAAAAAGCCCCTACTTGCGTTCGAACCTGATTCAGCAGCCCTTCCCGCAGAGAGAAATGCAGGCTTCTCCTGGTACCAAGTTTGGAGCCAATCATCCCAGGCTGCTGCTTGAAGCAGGAGCTGGCATCCAGAGCACAGCCAACACTAGCTAGCATCTATGGAGCATCATCCAGCATCTTTCAGAAGTGCCAGGGCCAGGCTCAGGCTTGAAATTAGCATATGCTAATGACTCATTATAATATGTAAATGACACACTAGGTCAGAACTGCACGCCCATTCAAACTAATGAACTGTGTACTTTTTTTTTAAGTGGCACTAGTAATTGGGTGCATCATTTTTCTGTCGCTGCTAGGCAGAGAATAAGGAAGCCATCTGTAACGACAGGCCAATGTTTGTAGCAATCCCGTTGAGAAGTAAAGGCAAGGACTGCTAATTTCCAAGTGTCCAGCAGGGAACCAGTACACATGCCTCCAGTCACCATCGTCACAATTCTTAGTATCTGAGCATGTAATTATATGGTCATATTTTTAGAAGAGATCAGCATTAAAGCTAACTGTTGAAAACTCCTAGCTGGAGCAGCACGCAGAGATCTGTTTGAGCACCTACTGCCTAAAGTGCAGAACACCTGGGTTTTGAAAATGCAGCTGCATGTGACCTTGCTGTAATGAATATTAATATCTCATTCACAAGGTCTGTTCTTCTCCCTCAAAAATAAATTCTCCTGTAAAGTTATACCGCTGCCTCTGAAGGAGAGAAGTGCCCAGTCTAATATCAACCCCTACAAATGGATAGACTATGAAACTCCCTAAAACTGATTCATTTCAACCCTCACAATTGGCTTACTTACTTATTCTCCCTATTAATTAAAATCCTTGCTCAGAATTGTTATCAAGAATAAATTCATAATCAAAGAACTATTCAAGTATCAGTTCATATAGTAGCGTTTTTAAAAAGTCACATACATTTTACAAAGGGATATTATTCTTTTACCCTAATTTTAGATAGGAAAACAAAGAACTGAAACAATTTGTGTTAAATGTCACACTGTAGACAGTCGCCAGAGGTTGCAACAGAATCGAAATCGCCTGGGTCTGTATCTCTCCAGCAGATATTGCCCACAATAACACTAGAAGTACAGTGGAGCGACGTGCTCAGATTCCAAAGCTGACTGTATACGAGGCAGATTTCTGTATGCCTCAGGTTCAGTGTCGTATCAATGCAGGATATCCCAGACTGAAACCCAACTTGGAAACTCCCCACCACTTTCACTGTGCCACATGGACTTGCTTATTCAGGTTTCTGATAGTTCACAAATCTCTGTGGCAGGTTCTGGGTTTTGGTATACATATACCTCATCCTTAATAAAGCGTCCTACGGATGTTGCTTTTGGGATTAGCTCTTCAGTGCAGTGATTTTCAGATTCTTCTAGTTTGTTGTCTCTCGTGTACAAACTACCTATTTACATGAAGTAATTTGTGTCCAATCTTTGCTCTTCTCCATCTTTCCCATGCTGGGGTAGCATTGTGGGGTCATGAGCATGCTATAACGCCTTCTCTATTATAACCAACTTAGAAAGCTCATTAAAAATGTCTGTTAATCCTTATTCATCTGTTCACATAGCCATTCTGACAGTGAAGGTATTTCCCTTCTAGTAACCTTATTAAGTAAGAGAAAGATGTCAGCTCTGAGTTTCGCTGCTCATANAGCATGCTATAACACCTTCTCTATTATAACCAACTTAGAAAGCTCATTAAAAATGTCTGTTAATCCTTATTTATCTGTTCACATAGCCATTCTGACAGTGAGGGTATTTCCCTTCTAGTAACCTTATTAAGTGAGAGAAAGATGTCAGCTCTGAGTTTCGCTGCTCATAAGCAGTCCTAGAACCCAGGACGTTCACATCATCTTTAATAGCCTCAAGCATATTTGTTTCAGATTGGTTGCTCATTGTGCTCTGATGGGTGGAAAGGTCAATAACGAGGCATAATGACAAAAAAGGATATCTTGGCAAAACTGTGCTTAAAGCCTGGAGTAGTATTCCCGGAAAAACTCCATCAGAGGATGTCCAGCAGACTTTCGTGTAACCAGCAATGAATGGAAAGGACAACAACTTAACCGTTGTGAGCAATTTAACTGAGTGAGAACACAGTCATGTAACAGTGAGAAAACCCAGCAAATTTGATAGCAATCTGCAGATGGCAGTGTTAAACCCTCTGCATATGGCTCTCGCTTTTTGATGTCAATAGAAATATCAAAGAGATCAGGACTGGGCCAGAGACTCTCTGTTCAATATCTCCGGACACATGGTCTTGGTATTAGCATTACAAAAAAAGGTCTCATGTTCCCAAAACCTAAATACATAATTTGTGAATGATATTATGTGTTTGCAGCTGGCAGTGAAGGGTGATATATTGTTAATGTGTTTCCGCAAATGTTAGATGAATAGCTATCAAAACTCTATTGTCCACATTGGCATTCATGTTGCATAGTCTAAAAACGCTTCAATCTCTCTCACTAAACCAGAGGTTTTACTATTTTTCACATCATTTGAATTTTTATTGCACCTAAATAATAAAATGCATTATTAGGATCAATCTAAATCCACAGTATTAGCAATTTTAGGATTTTCTCCACAGATTTGGCTTTAGTCTCCAGAATCTAAGCCTTCACTTTACAGAACTGAACTTTCTCTTGCCCTTCTGGTTGCAAAGGTATCTTGGCAACATTCAAATGCTGTACCTCTCCAGTACATAGCTTAGTGCTGAGCAGAGAAGGATTCAATTCAAACTTGCAAGCCACATTCCATTTATAAAATGAAGTCTAATAAAAAAATGCTTATTTGGCTGCAGATAGGGTAGTCATCCTAGCAATTATGTTTCAAACTCTTTATAACATTTGCAGGGCTTATTTAAAAGAAAATGAAAAGAAAATGAATGTGATAGATGCATTATTTTCCAGTTGCAATGAATTTGAATAATATGTAACAATGTATATAAAAATAATTGCTGCTCTTAATCATAGGCTTTGCTTCAGCGCTGTCTGCCTAAATGACCCTAAGTCATAGAATGCTTTTTAGTGTCTCTCTTCATTTCTTAAAAATTGAATTGCTCTTGCTAAATGAGTGGTGGATGTGTCTATTCCCTCCCCACAGATCACAGAGGATAAGAAAGGAAATATTATCTTGTTTCTATTTCAGAGCCATCACCTAGCTTCAGAAATCTTCTTGATTATCTACCCAGGAAATGTTCTTGTCGGAGACGCCGTGCTGCACCTGTCTGGGTTAAGAGCCAGGTTCCTCTATGAGCAACTTGTGAGTGGTGTCCCAGTCATGCAATTCACCAAGAACAGCTTGGGAGATGTGAGACACCACCTCCCCAGGGTGAAAATTACCCTGCCACCTCACCAGAAGGAATCAGAGGTGCACAGTCAAGTACCCAGTACCACTGCAGGGCCACCAGACCCTAGCCACACACTCACTGCTTCGTCATCATTGAAAGAGAGTGCCCCTGGTGCAAACAAGCTGAAATCTCTTTGATTCTTGGAGAAAGAAGTTTGCTGTCAGAGTGTGTGTACCTGAGGGCTGATAAAATTTGGGGGACCCGTCTGTGGACTCTGCCTGTTGTTCTCAATCTGCCTGGGGGTCCTGACAGCGGGCGTGAAGTCAGTGAGTGGAAAACCATCACAGCCCACAGCCCCTTGGCGTCCAGCCCCAAATCTCATCTGACTCATGCAGTATCCGATGCAAGCAGTAACAGCTGGAGAAAAAGACATTACCATCTACTTTGGTAAGATACAGAAGCTGAGGTTTTGCAGGGTGTCTTAAGGACACAAGGAGGATACAGAGCAGTCACTGGCCCCCTGTCTCTGCAGACATCACATGGACACAGCTATCCCCGACTCCACATGGGCACAGCTCAGCCAAGTGGTACAGGGCCAGACACCATGCCAGGCAGGGGTCACACAGCAGGGGAAAGAGGACTAAAGCTCTCATTGACCTCCTGATAACCCACACCTGACCAGAACCCTGGAGGCAAAAGGGATGATTTCTCCAAGGACAATAAAGTCCTGAAGCATAGACAGGACAGTGCAAAGGTACTTAAACCCACGAGGCTGGATACTGGTAGCCATTCAGCCATGCCAGTAGAGAGTCTTCTGCTGACAGACCCACCCTGTAGCATACCTCGGTTAAGTTTTGCTTTGCTACGTGGGCACAAGTTCATTAAGCATAGTAGTCCACGGGCTTTGTGTACCCACCATGGTCCCTACTGGGAAAAGTAAAGCATGACTTCTGTCCCACCACCCCTCAGTGCTCACCCACCTTTCAAAGTCCAAAGTCCACTGAGAGCTTCAGGCAGATGTCTGCTTACACCCAGGGGCTTTCAAGTTGCCTTATAGTCTTTTAAAAAGCTTTGTCTTGCACTATCACAAAAACTTGCAGCTTTTACTAAGGCAGAGGTGACGTGTGGACCAGGATTTGGATTTCCCCGCTTGGGAAGAGAGGGAAGGCAGAGGTCCACTCTCCACATTCCAGAGCTGTGGGGCTTGCCTTGCAAGGAGCTACACTTGGGGCCTTCAGGAAGGCAGTCCCAAAAGGTCCACTTAAAGCCTGGAGGTCTGGCAGACCCCATTCATCAATAGCGTTGGCTTCATCTCAGACTATTACTCTTGGCAGTAAAGTATGCGGTGTGTTTTAATGGTGAGTTTTATCTGTTGAAAGGATTAAACATTTGTAAAATATTTGACAAATCAAACCTTGATTCAAATAATCAGAATAAGATGGCAAAAGCACTGCATATATTCAACGGCATGGATGTTGAAAGGCATTTTAGCTCCACAACAACTGCAAACACACAACTTACTGTTTTTCTTTGCAGAGGTTTCTAAGGTCTCTTAAGTGAGTAAAAGACGCCACTACAAAATTGCACAAAGTGAATAAGTGAAACCCTCCACAGAGCTCACAAGTTAGAGTGTAGGCAATATTGAACAGCTAAATAAACATGCAAAGGATGGGAAGACAACTGATCAAAGACAGGAGAGTTCCATAAATCAATAATTACAGAGGTATCAATGTTCACAGCAGGCTGCTGTTCCCACCAATCTAGCCTTGTCATGATTCATTCCAGAGAAGTGGGGTTAAATTTACCCCATGTTTATCTCTGATTTATGAAGTACGTATTAAAGTAATTTTGTATCCTGTGCTCTGGCTTCAGTTAAGCGAGAGATGCCAAGTAGCCTTCAGACCTACGAAGCACAAAAAGAATTACAGAGGTTTTCCTTGGATATAGAGTGCAAATTATCCATTCTGAGTCTTGAGGAAATCTAAGCTAATATCAGTTGAGTTTTCTGAAGTTACATTGCACGGGCCAAAACCTGAAATTTCATCGGAATACTGATATATCAAAGTATTCAGGTGGCTGAAAAAATCAATAAGTCATTTACATTTTTAACATTTAATACAGAATGTTGGGACACACACATAATCCAGAGGGAATTATACAGAACTCCTGTTTTCTGGGAAAAGCCATGACAGCATCTGGTTGCTTTTTCCCAATACAGGCTCTGCAGTGTTGTGCTAGTTCTGAGCAAATATGGTTTGGACAGGTTGGATGCTCTTCATTTATTCTTTGTTTTACTGTAAGACTCCGAGAAATAGCCAGGTGATAAATGCATTGACTAGTCATGGTTCTTGCCATCCATACAAAGTTTATTTCATTTTTCCCTCTTTACTGATTAAATCCCACCAACTTATCCCCGTCAGTCAAGGCTTATGCGAACTGGCGATCCAGTCAGCCTCAGGCTATGTAAAGCAGCCTTTTGGCCCTGTCTGACTTCGGTTGTATTGTGTTACCTGGGATATTCTCCAACCAAGAGAGAATTGCAGAGCTATTGGGAAGTAGTAAATTGGCTCATCCCACCACAGCAGCCTGCTTCCTGAGAAGCTAGCAGTTCTAGCAATGCTGAAAGTGAAATTTTAATATGGCCTTGGCAGCGCTCGATTGGCATGTCCCCAAATTTACACTAGTGTAACCAAGATCAGCGTCTGTGCCAGCGTCTGTATTATATTAAAGATAAATTGGACAAGATGTGTTCATATCTGAACTAAACTCAGCAAATCAAAAATGAACTTAACAAAATAAAATCAGATGGTCTGACTCATCCTCTTTTGAGAGATTCTGATAAAATATGGCTGTTCCAGAAGCGCTAATGTGATCTTAACAAAAGATGACACTGTGAAAAAGGCTGGGGGGAAAAAAAACTTGATAAAAAGGGAAGTTTTCACTGCGAATGGATCAGCCTCATAGATCCCATCCCATATAAATGGAAATAGATGAGAAATCTCAGCTTCCTTCATTGACATACACAGAATAAAATCACTGCATAGGCAGAACACCGTGAGCATGCACAGTAGGTAGGTACCAGACTATAATTTCTTGTTCAAAATACCAAAATGCACCGGTTTAAATGAAAGAATGAGGACATTATATGAAACAGGCATGAGCTAAAGCACAAAACAGGAGGAATGACTGGATCCTACCTCCTCCTACTTCCGAAAAAGCTGCCTAATCATTAGCCTGGGGAGTCATGCTTTCAATCGCCCTTTCTCCTTCTCTCAGTGAATTCAAACCATTTTTCTGCACAGTGGTACAGCTTCACGAGGAGTGCTAAAGCGTTCCCAGAAAAACCTAGTCTAATGACTAGAAGTGTGTTTGAATTCTTTCCAACAAGGATAGGAACTGAATGTGGGCTTCCTACTTCCTAACCCCTAGGCTGATGCAAGATAGAAATGGTGGTGGTTGCTTTTCCAGAAGTCTTTTAAAAGAAAGTGAAGCCTTCAGAGAGTTTTACAAGGAAGTTAGTCTAGCCAGGCAATGCTGAGCATGCTCCGAGAGCATCTCCGGATCCCGTCAAGGGGCCACAATAGCCCGTTGTTTGTTCATTACTGTGGAGGAAGAGGTCGGGCAGATGAGCTGTTTTCATACCCTGATGGGTTGAAGGGATGGTAGTTAAGAGGGTGAGGATGTGAGCATAGCATTAGAGGGGGGATTCGTTGTCTGTCTTCAGAACTACAGAAAGTACCTTTGGATGCCAGGTAAAGGTGCAGTCACAGCTCTGTAGCCATATCCCGCAATGGCTTATTTAACTGCCTACCTGCCAAGTATTTGGCCAAGTCAATTGAATAGCAATATTCCTTCATCTGTCTTATTTTATATACCTGTGTGTCTTCTGTACAGGCTGTGTCCTGACACCTGGGCCCATGCCTTCTTTGTAGGGCACAGCCTCTCCTGCTGCATGCTCAGACTCCCATGGATATCAAGCCCTGGAGCAGCAGCCAGAATGAGACCACATAGTACCTGAAACCATGCCCCTGCACGCAGGCTGAGGGATGCATGAGACACACAGCAGAGGGGTGCACGATACACACGGGCGACAGGTGAGATCAGACGCAGCCAGAGAAGCTAGAGGATCAGTCTCACATGGTCTCGTACAGGGACCCTGCTTCTCCAACGGTAGTTACAGCCACGCCAGTAAAACCAATGTCCTTTTAGGGCTTGAACCCAGGCCGTTGAATGTAAGAGTGTTCCCAGGTGAACTCTGACAGCTCTTTATCACTAAAGCCAAGGAAAGAGAGATGATAACACAGCAAGGCATGAGAAGACCTTTGTAATGGGGTCATTAAGATCACCCTGAGAGTACATTCACAAATATCATGACAACATTGTGGATGCTAAGTGCTATCTAAAAAACGCACTCCTATCTAAGTGCTAGTATTAGACAAGGTGCATTCTTGTCAAATACTGTTTGGTCCAGTAATTGAAAAGGATCATTAAACATTTACTGAAAGTCAAACTGGAAACTTACGAATGAACGGAGCTGTACTTGAATACCCCATAGCTGTCACCAATACCAAAGATTAAATGGCAGCAAGTTACAGGTTTCCAGGAGAGGAGAGCACATGCACATACACCCAGCTAAGGAAGGTGGCAGTGGAGGAGGACACTTTTGCACGTGTGGTCAACTTCCGTGCTCTTGCCTTAGAGCACTAGCCATCAAGTTATAGCAAAGCATCGACACTTGCACTCCATTCATGAAGACACATCTACAGATTTACTTTGCATGAATATTTGATATGACAATAGATTTGATATCAAGTAGGCAGAGTTTGAATTATTTAATTGTTTTTCTAGAGTATTTTATTTTTATTATTTAATGAGTGCTGACTTTGTGATCAGTGCTGGACAGCCATGAAGCAAACCTTAACTCCAACACACTCATGGACTGACCTAAGGAAGTTTTTCATGGCTGTGAGGAATCCCAGCCTCCACTAAATTCTGATCCTCTGCATGAGGTTGTCCCAACACAGTCTTCAAGATTAACCAGGCCAGCACCAAACCTACATCTGTACATAGTGACGGTCTCCTGGTGAAACAGGCCATGGATCAGTCTCAAACCCAGGATCACGGGTAAATTCTGCAAACTCTCTTCTCCCTTTCTTTTATCAACCCCTCTGCTGCAGCAAACAGAACTTTTGTTGAGATTCGGTGTGGCATATTTAAGATGTGAAAGCAGCAAAGAGGAAAAAATTAAAATGTTTGTGATCCATTATGCAGAAGGAGCATATTCTACATGAAAATATTACTTACTTGAATATTCTATTCTAAAACTTGATTTTGTATTCAAGATTTAAGGTCTCCATGGATGTGCAAAAACATTTTGAGACTCTGAGGCTTTGAAATGCTGAATTGCCTTGTATAAGATAAAATCGATATTTAAAAAAAAAAAGTAAAGTGGAAATTAATGTTCTTGTAATAGGTGAGTAGCTTTTACACAATTATTTCATGGTGATAGACTTGGTTTTGATGTAGCTTAATTAGCCGAATATAAATTATATATGTTTTTTTTAAAGATGTGCATATGTATATTACAAGATTTTTTTATTTCATTGTGGAACAAACCATTTGATGTGGCTCTGCAAAAAGCTCTAATACACATCAAAAAGCAATCAACAAACTCTTTGAGTACATCAAGCAGGATAATTTAGATGGTTTTTAATCATGATTATGAAAATATAATTAGGTGGTTTCATGTTGGTTGGTGAGTGCGTAGGGAAAAGTGATTCTTTGAGCAGAAAAATATGGATAACATTACCCAGGAGCCACGAAACAACACACACACGCATACACAAACCAAACAAAAAAACTGCTGGCCTCCTTCTCTAGTAGATCAGCAGGTAACATGTTTAAATAGAATGTCATTTCCTTTAGGATGCCAGGAAGATTCTTATTTAACAGACAGATTACACAGAAATAGCTTTGGAAAAATGCCCCTTTTTAATGTACTAGAAATCATTAGTCTGTGATTTAATAAAACAAAACCCTTTTTTCAGAATTTAGGCAATGAGCAGAACATGCATTTTGTGTCTAATCAAACGAGTTTTACCAAAGAAAACAGAGGTACTGACAAGAGTGCTTCAACTCTGCCTGGGCCTCGAGTACTGGAGCGAATGCCACGTGTCTATGTGCACGGTCTTCAGGTGAAGACTTCTCTAGATGCTTTTAACCATCTGAAGGGCCCTGCCGTTCTTTGATCTTAAGGAAGGGTGACGAAAGACTCCTTACTTAAGAGCTGCCACATCTAAACGGCTTCATCTTTGCAGGTTCTCTTTGCACGAAGCCTCCCCATGCTTCCAGTCCTTTTTGATGTGCTGATCATGATCTCCTCTGTCTCCCAATAACTAAATTTTCTCAATAGTGCTTGATTAATCCTCAACACAGTGCTGTATGCCATGATGCTTCATCCCCTTATACAACAGTATCTTAAATATTTGAATTGTTATTCTCAAGTCCATTCCTTTTAAGTACTAACATTACATTTTTGATTGTCTGTAAGCAGTGAGCAGATGTTCTCACTAACCATAGATGCATATCCCGGCTGGGTGTAGGTGACCTGTAACACCACAGGGTCCTCAGTTCGTGCCTGCCTGTACATAATCCTCCCACCAATGCTCCTCTGTTGTTGTCTTCACTCATCTGTCCGGTTCTGGCCAAACAAGGTTACGACTATCATCTTGCCCATACATTAAAGACTTAGAGAGACCCATTTTTCACTTTTTGCTATAGTGAAAACTGCCTGGTTTGTCCTTTCTCTTTTTTCCCTCTCCTCACTGGGTTCTATTTCCTAGAGGGCTTTATCTCTTGCTTCAAGGGCATGATTATCGCTATAGTGATGGCTAGAGATATCTCAGTAATCTCCTACCATCTCATGTGGATCCCTAACAAATACTCTTCTCTCTCCACTTCGTACCAAAAGCTAGATCGTTTTCAGTGATTTAGTCGAAATGCATTTCATACTGTTTTAGTGATAAAAGAATCACTTTAGGTTCTTCTTAAGCATTTTGATCACCTTTTCTTTTTTAAAATTTAGATAGTTTCGATAGAAATCCTATACAATCATATATTGGGGGAGAAAAAAATAGCAAGAGGGTAGACGACGTCTGGAAGTGTTTTGGGTTATTTTGTCAGCTAAACACAAATGACCAGTGTGCCCTTAGAGGCTCTTAGGAAAGAAAATACTGCTGTCCACTCAGTCAGTCTGAAGTCAAAAATAATGCACCCATGTGCTGAAATGGCAATCACAAAATAACAGGGTGGGTGCAAGTCAGAAGTTTGTTTTTAAATGAACTTTTTTTTAACTCTACCTGGAACTACAATTAAGTGCCTTTTAATTTAGTGACAACAGAAACAATTGAAGTCACTGCCCAGAGCACAGCTCAGCTTGACAGGCAATAGCAGAAAGGGCAGGAGCGAAGGCCAGACCCAGCAGTTCTCCTGAGTGAAGATCGTGAGTAAAACAGCTGGGGGTTTGTGTGCTTGTAGGTGTATGTGTGAGGAGTGAAAAACCATGAGAAAAGATAAGACTTGGGAAAGCCACCTGCTAGAGTAATAAACAATGGCGCATTGTCATGGGATGAAACCAAAATATAGTTCTTCCTGGCTGAGTGCTCACTAAAAAGAGACTTACACTTTCAAACAAGAAACTACCTTGCTTGTTCCTGCCCTTCTGTAACAGCACTTTGCATGCATCACCTATAAATAAAAAGGGTCCGTCCAAAAGAAATCCTGGGTTCCTATCATCCTTTTCCCTTCCTAATGCAACAAAGCCAGCAAGGCCCAGATTTTGGCTAAGTACTCACACCATAGGGACAAAAATATTAGCTGGCATCAAAGCCTGTGCTGCACAAATTAGATCTTATCAAGAGTTAGAGAGATGAAGAACTATTGCTCTCTGCCCAGGAGGCTCGGGTCTGTGCCTTCCCACATGCTGTCGCAGGCATCATTGCCTCTTTCCCTGTGGAAGATTGCTATAAACCCTGGCCTGATCCTGTTACTGCTGAAGCGAATGGGAGTTTTGCCACTGACTTCAAGGAGACGAGAAGGAGGCCCTCTGCTAGCAAATCCTGTCTTTATAGTCCTTTCCATATACTAAATAAAACTGTGCTTGGAAGTAATTTGGATGCCAGCAAGCTGGCCCAGTTTGCCATGAAATTCAAAGATGCCCAACAATGATGTTTATTAGGATATAATTAA
Organism: Steatornis caripensis; assembly: GCA_013398225.1. Lineage (NCBI taxonomy): Eukaryota > Metazoa > Chordata > Aves > Caprimulgiformes > Steatornithidae > Steatornis > Steatornis caripensis. The sequence goes on from VZSC01010166.1 coordinate 18,422, forward strand.
AGTATCTTCTTCACAGTGCAATATGTAATTTCCTTCCTAATAAAAATATAAACTTGCCTTATGTGCAAACAATTTTAGCATTTCTGTTTCTATGCCATCTTACTGACAAGAAACTCCCAGCTGTTATAATTTGTCTCATCCTTCTCTCTCTTGTAGAACCAGCCTTTGTTCCTTTTTGCAGTGCCAGGGACTTGCTGAGCTCCACCTGATGTGATTTGTCCAGGCATTAATAATGCATCTTCAAGATGCAAGATGCATGAATTTCTTTAGTAACAGATCCGCCGGCAGACTGCCGCACTGTATTGTGCCACTTTCCCGAGATGGGGGAGGCAAGAGGGCCGCACAGGCACGCTCGCACCCGCGCAGGTCATAAGGCTTGGGAGCAAGGGGTGTCCTGTTATTACGAGGAGGTCACTGCATCCTCACGCTGAGGTCAGGCAGAGGGTAACGAATATTACAGGAACCATTCCTCCAGCAGAAAGGTCCTTGCCCGCCATCCACAGAATCCCTGTGGGATGACCTGAGGTGTCCACAGGCTGACGGGGACTTTAGGAGACCCTAAAGAGGCCTCGAGTGTTGCCATGGTGGTGAGCGCAGTCCCTAAACATGACAAAAACACATTCGCTTTGCCTCCAAAGGCTCCTAGCAGCCCGCCGTCAGGGCAGCACAACGTCGTGGGCTCGGCACCGGGCAGATGTAAGTTATTTACTCTGCGTGGTGTAGAGGGGAGACTTTACCCCAGAGAACAACGGCGCAGGCCGGGTCACCCGCTCCAGGGGACGGCAAAGGGCCCTGACGGACGCCCTCCATACGAGCTCCACTCAGTGCGTGGTTTGCAGTGGGGTGGGCCGCCCGCCTCGCTGCCCCTCCGCCCTAAAAAAGAAAAAAAAAAGAAGAAAAAANGATCTGCCAGGTTACAGGCCCGAGGCTGAGCCCCGGCTCCTGTAAGTGTACAGATGTATATATACACACACATATATAAACACCTATACACACATTTCCAAAAAACATGCTTCCAAGATAGTATTTCCAGTGCCATTTCCAAGCTTTCCGGCGCATGGCAATGGCGGGGGTCCATCAGGGCCACTTTGGCAGAAGACGTCTTTCCTCACAGGCCTTGGCAATCTGCGAGAGGATCGTAAGGCACCTCAGGGTTAACACACTCAATACCGATCGCTGGCTCACGCCAATGTCTGAAAGAAATGCTCGACGTTTGCCATTAAAAGCCACCGATGCCTGTGCCGGCAAGCGTTTCGGCGTGGGCTGCGGTTGGCGGTGACCTCGGGTTGATGGCTTTCAGTCGTGTCCCCTCCACACACAAGCGCTGGTGGGTGTCTGGTGGGCTGTACTTAGCGTTATGCTTCCTTCTGTTCGAGAAACTTCTGAATGCTTCAGGAAAAGATACACAGCTGCTTTTTGCATTCTTTTTGCATTTCTCACATAGCATTGCAATGTTAGGGTTTGGGTTTTTTTTAAAGCTCAGCCTTCCCCCACACTGTCATTTGGGAAGCATAGAAAAAAGTTGCTGAGATGTCTCTGAGAGCAGAGAGAAGTCTACAGGTGGGTGAATAATAGGGGTAGAGAGGAAAGAAGGACAGTCTTTCTGGGGATCAGTTTCAAGAATCTAAGGAAGACAAAAATGAAACAAAAACCTCCACCTGTTTAATTGGACAATAATTTCTCACATTTTATCCATGGTGAACTGTATGGGATTCTTTTGTCTTTCAGTGAGAATATTTCTGTTGTTTTCAACAGGAGTTTGCCAGATTTTTTTGCATACACATGTATAGGAGAAACATTTGTTCATAAATTTATATTAAAAAAGACAGTGAAAAAACCACTCCTGTGAATTTTGTTTCCGACAAACTGTCTGCAGAAGTCATCCTGAAATCACTTTATATTTTTGAAGACTATTCCCCTAGAGACTAGAAACAATAGACTGGGACTTAAATAATACTTCATGTGCAAACTGAGTAGTGAATGGCAATTCACAAAAACTGATACGCCATCCAGTCTGTAAGCAATACATAGGCTGAAATGCATTCACATGAACAAGTCACAGAATAATTTATGCAGTGAATAAAATGAATAGAAATTAAAACGTGGTCGTTGATCAACCACAATCAGGAAAGAGAGCTAAATTCAACAAATCAGCTGTTTGCAACTAATAGTTTTCCTAGGTCTCATGATAGATGTGGGTAAATGTTGACTTTCTAATTATGACAACAGAACTGAAGAGAGCACTGAGAAATCAAAATTAACTAGTGCCTTTCCTGAATTATAGTCAGCACCTGTTGGCACATGTGCATTGCTGTGAAACATCCTGGGTTTATAGATTGGGGGGGTTTTCAACATGTGGTTTATGAAAGTGTACAAAGTCTTGATATTTTGTCTTGATATAAGGAAAAAAGGTATCTTTCTTTAATATTAAAGTCCGGATGAGTTCTAGGCAACTGGAGAACCATTTCATACTGCGAGACATCGGGCAATCTTTCTAGCTGTATCACCTACTGCATCTCAAAGAGAAGAATGCACCGTGCTCCTGTGAGTGGTGAGTTGGCCTTGCAAGTCCTCTGACCTGCTGACGGAAGGGACAGTTCCCATCAGGAGAGACAAGGAGGCAGCCAAAATATAACCTGCCACATCTGGCCTTCCATCCAACTTAGTTCAGACTCAGAAATCATCAGAGGCAATATTAACCTCCCTCAGCCCCAGCTTTTTATTCTGACAGGAATGTCTACACATGCCAAGGAGTATTTCAGCAATCCACTCCACACTGGATACACCTCAAGAAGTTTTATGTATGGAAATCTAGATATTGTAAATGCAAAATGCAATTTGTAAGTCCTCCTTGTTCAATGTGATTTTGTTGTTGCTCCGAGAGGCTTGGAAGGATACTGCAGTTTTCCTCATGTTAATTCTGGCAATATTTCCACTGAAAAAGTCTAGCATCAGCATGTTGTTAAAAAGGACTCTAAAACCGGATGAAAGGATGATGGAAAGTGTCTTGTGGTGTTCCTGTGTCACATATTCAAGTTCAGGTCGAACAGGTCTCTGAGCAACCTGATCTAGTTGAAGATGTTCCTGCTCACTGCAGGGGGACTGGACTAGATGACCTTTACATGTCCCTTCCAACACAAACCATTCTATGACTTTATATAGGACTGTTCACGAAACAGGCTTTCTGTCGTGTCAAGATTGGAGATTTTGAGGTATTTTCCTGTCACAATCTCAGATCTCAAAAATTTTGCATGAATCACTAACCCCAGAAAAACCCAATATGGATAAATCTGAATATTTTAGTCTGATGTTTTTGTAAAAATTTCATTTCAACTTCAGTTTTCATAAAACTTCAGTAGCCCTAATTTACTGGCACTTCAATTAAGCAAAATAGTGTGATAGTTGTGACACTTTCTTTCCAAAAACAGTTTCCATAATGATAATTCAATTAAGTTCTTGCTTTGTGAACACTTCTGATATAACGATTCCTGATTTTATCATTTTTCAGAGCAGGGAGGAAACGTTTAATATTTCTTCTGAGTGCTGGTTGCTTATTTAGAAATTGGAGCTCTGTGTCACACCTGGCAGGCAGGACTCCCACAACTTATATCACAGGAGACCTGGACCCAGCCCCGGTGAGTCTGCTCCAGTCCACTCCAGGATGCTTCCTAGAATTGCCGAAATTGTCTGTCTCCCACCTTCTCCTGCAATCCTTGTATCACTGAGCGATGGTCTCAGCCATTCATTGCAACCCATGAAATGTTTCTCAGACCCTTCTCATGCTAAATAAACCTCATGCTTTCTTACTGAGGAGGTGTGACAAAAAATCCCCAACTAACAACACCGTTTGCAAAATCTGTTCCTTGGGAGAGGAGAGCTCGCGGGGAAGTAATAAAGGGACTCTTTGCAGACCACTAGATGGGGGCAGCCTCACAGCAGCCCCACTGAAAACACAAGGCACAGACCTAGACTGGCATCTCCCTTGACCACGGAGTTTGGAGTATTAGTGGGGAATTTCAAGACTTCTGTGCACGGCATATGCCCCCTTTCATTGCATACTTCTCGAAGAGTTAGACATACCCACAACTAAACCCGGGGATCTATAATTCTGCTGTAGCAGCCCCGGTCTGTACACTGTTGTTCAGGCGTAACCCTGTGAAAGCCTAGACATGAGGAGACTCAGTGCCTTGCCTCCGGATGTTGTGCTCTTGGTAGTCACGGGAATGACCGGGAGGGTAAGCAGTGATAAACTCCAAAACATCAGGAGCTGGGCAGAACACCTGATTACAGCTGCCTGTGCTGGGTCCCGGTGGTAGCAAATCCGATGCACTCAGGCAAGGTGATGCAGGTCACCGTTGCTGGGGAAGCGCAGGGAAGATAAGAATGTGAGAAGAGCGGCTCTGCCTTGCTGCTCAGGACCGTCAGGCAGATAAACCACACACATGCACACAGCCAGCAGAGCTCAGCCAGCCCCGGTGGAGGTGGTCCCTTGCCATCCCCGAGGCAGCCCAGGCCATGGCAGAGGATCCAGCCGGTGAGGAAGTAGCTGACCTTAGCAGGCAAAAAAACCCAGAGCCCGAGGCAGCAGCGGTGGAAGAGGTGGGAGAGAACTGGTCTGAGAGCTGTTTATTCAGAGACATCACATCTGATTCTTTCCCCCAGCCAAAAATATCATCTATTTATGTAGGTATATGCATATTTAGCAAGCTTGGTATTTTATTGTAAAAAGTTATGGAGCTTTAGTGTTTGCTTAACTGTTCTCATCTATAAATATTAATAGGCATTACAGGTTTCATAACAACAGAGTGTATCCCAGCTTTGCAAAGTCCTAGTCACCTATTTGCCTGGGGTGAGTAATTTCTTTTGAGAGGCAAGAGAATTCAGGCTTTCTTTCTCAACATTTATGGAAAAACAGGGAGATTTGGGGTCTTGCTGAGGTAAACGTTTAAGATTACAAGAAATTTGCAACATTTCAATATTCTAATGATCTCCTGAAGGTTTCTCTCTTATAATTTTTTTTGTTTATCCATTTGGATTTTACCTCACTGTGTAGCCTGGTATGGTATAATGTGGAATTGAGACCGTTTGCTTTATGCCACAGAATATCAAACTACAATATGTACAAAGGAAGTAATGGCAACAGCTTATGCTAACTATTCAGTACTTAACCCAATTTCTGCCATGTAGGATGAGTTTTTTAATCACTGAACTCTTAGATGAAAGGGCAGTAGAGTTAATTCCCCTCTTTCCTCCCCTCACCTCCAATCTTCATCACAGGTATCTACAGCAGCGTTCCACTTAAAGACTGAGAAAACCCTTCATTTGCAGATCTCAAAAGGGATGAGACTGAGACAGAAGCCAAACACTGCCAAGATGAGAAACGTGTTTCTGGCCATACAGAGAAGCTGAACTTTAGAAATCCACTATAAGCTGCATTTTAGTATCAACATCTTTAGCACCTCCAGAATTATCTGAGAATTTTAGGATCACAAGTCTAGACTTGGACACCTGCAAGTAGAGTCAGGCCAGTATTAAGTACCTGAGATTTTTCTTTATTTAGATGTTTTAAAAGGACACAGGATACAACTCTACAGCTTTGACCGTGGACCTGACTTCTTGCACCCTGGAGGGCATTCGTTCTTAGACAAAAACTCATCATCTCTGCAGTCATGACGGTACCACTGCCGTGCTTTGAACTGGTTCACTCGAATCAAGTCTCCACTTAAAAAGAGTTTTAACTGGTTTGGCTGCCAAAGCCAATCTATTGCATAACTGAATCTTTGGTCCCTTCAATCATTAAGTTACTTGTGAAAAAGTTATTCGCTATACCTGAACTGATGTGGTGAGTGTGCCAGCAGGCTTTTCAGAAACCTCATCATCCTACTGTCTCTAGCCTCACATAAACAAGAGAGTCAAGCACGTGCTTACCTTTAGGTATGTACTTAGTCCCCTTAACTTGCTGCTTTCACAGCAGGTTAGAAAGGCTGAACACATACTTAAAGTTAGGCATACACTTACCTTTCCCCTTCTTTATTACAGCACTCGGAACCAGTGAAGAACCCTAACTGTAGCCAAATTCCCATTTCTACTAATTCTGAAAACTAGCACAAATATTTATTTAAAATATTAATCTGCTTACTATATCTTATCTTTGACTTAATTATTTTAATTAAAGGAATTTATAAAAACTAATGTTATGCCTACATGGCCTAGCAGTAACATGTGAGAATAATGGAATTTAGAGTGGCTGAGTTATTAATCTTAAAATATGTACTTGTAACAAAACAGGTAAAATTGTAATGTGGGAAGCAATACATATGAATGTTGTGTTTTACAATTTAGGCTTGGGTTAGTTGTGTTTACATATATAAAGGGCATACACTAGCTATTTATCATTAAACATTTTTTCATTTTTAGATTCTGTAAAACATACAAATAAATACAAAGCATGCCATTATACTGCTTCTTGTTAGAAATTTTTTAGATTGTGTTGACCTTTCATATGGATAAAATTTACATAGCAAACATTACCAAGAGCTTTAATACTATATATACACTATTACTAATATTATGTACATCATAAATTTGCATACCTGGCCCCCGTCGCCACTACAGCTACTACCCTGTCCCTACACACATTGGATTAGCCAGTGTTGTCCCTCCTCCTCTTCCCAGAAAACTTCCTTCAACTTGTCTGCAGTGTCTTGCTGTCAGGTGAAGTCTTCATTGACTTCTTCATAGCCAGCTCTGCCCTCCTTAACCTGTAAACAACTTCAGACATTGCTTTTTTTTTCTTGAAATCTTATTTTTATTTGGCTTCTCTGTCTCTTTCTGCCTGTCCTTCTGCCTCTGTAATTTCTTTCTTGGTATGTCTTAGTGCTTTGTAATGACTACTGACCATGTTATCCAACACTGCCTCACTTTACTTCTGCTCCCCACCAGCATCCATCTGGCGGGTATGTATATTGCAAACACGTGGGAAGAACCATCTTTGTCTTCCACATTGATATAACACTGAGTACTGGTCTGAATTTTAAGAAATATATGTTAATGTCCGGCTGCTGTGACACAGGAACTACCTGAACCTAAGGGTATATCTATCTTACTTGTTGATTTGTTTAAATAATTGGTAAAGGAAGGGCAGTGTATTGTTTACATATGGTTGTTTCATGTCATCTTTATGACACCACCTTATCTAGTGTGATTACACAGCAAAATAAAGAATGTCAAATCATCACTTCTTCATAGGGGAGTCTAGTCTTTTAGACTATAAGTCTGGCATATTAGCCAAAAGTATACATAATTTAAAAGGCACTTTGAATACTGCCAGAAAAATTGTGTGAAATATGGGTGAGCTTGAAGGGAAGAAACTACACAGACATTAAGTCGCACGAGCAAATCTTTCTCCCAACTACAATCCTATTAGAAAATAAAGGGCTTTTTTTTCTCTTGTGCATATATGCATGCCAGTGATGTGGTACAGCTCATAGACTGGAAGAGACCCCATGTCAAGAATGTATTTGTTTGTGTCCCTGCCTATTTGGAAAAGCACACAATTGATTATTGAGATAAATATGATTGTGTACACTGAGTAGGAATGCTATGAGGTTCAAAGTTACTCAAGCATACTGTATAGGTTATCTGTGTTTGATCCTAATGTGCTCACCCAAGAACCTTCACTTCTTAGCACCACACTCTGCTAGGTGAAGGACTAATAGACCAACGAGACCTGCATAAGACACAAAGGCAAATGCAGCTTTGCCTCAACCTGGAGTCAGCCTAGACATAATAACTGCATGGAGAAATTTAATTCCTCAATTACAGATTTCGAGTTTAAAGAACATTTTGCGGTTGCTTACATCTGCCCTTGCCTGTGAGTTCTGAACTGCGGTTCATAAGGTCATTAATTCTAATGGCAATGGGAAAGCAGGAGAAAGAGACACATCATGGCATGAAACAAAAATCCTAAGAGCAAGAATGATTTAACGTTTAAATCCAATCTTCTTTATATTATGTTAGGGAGTTTGAGATGTGCTTTTTTAATCTTATCTTCCAGGATTTTTTTTTCCATGGGAGAACTTCCCCATAAATTCACAAAATGTTCTGGCGCTTGGTATGGTTTTACACCCTGAGAATTTATTATTCATGAAATAGGTCTTTTGAAGTACAATTTCTAAGTATTGATGTTTTATCTTTAAACAGCGAACGTGAGCACAGGCTTAAAGGCCCACTGACAATCACTCAGGAATAGCTCAACTTCTCATGTCTAGGCAAGGTCTTCCCCACACAGGGAACCTTTTCTAAATATTAGTTAATAGAATCACAACACTAATACATGTAGTTAATAATTACCGCAATGTGCCAAAACTGAACAGTTTTCTCCCTGATTACAATAGCAAATTGCTGTTGAGCTGTGGTATTTGCCTCAGGCAATACTACTGAGGAGCCTCCAAAGACTTTGGCTGGCCTCCCTGCACAAGCATGGGAAGTGTATGTCTGCACAGAAAGCAGAGGCAGCGCTGGGGTTTGCCAGAAAACAAACAAAACTCAGACAACAGAAGGAAAGTTTTACCAGAGCTGAAGTGTCCTTTCACTTGGGAACTGTCATCTCGTGAAAAGAAAACACACACGCGCGCTTGATTAGAGCTTCTGTGGCAGACCATTGCCATGAGCCAGGTGATTCAAGCTGTTCATTGCATCTAAAAAGGAACTAAGCCACTTCAGAACAGTTCAGAGGCTCCACCTGACATGTTTGTGCATCTCTATCAATGGTGATACTTCTGCCCATTGCCCTGCAGACCAAGTAGTTGTGGATGACAAAGGGGAGCCACCATTGCTGGTACCATTGTTCATCTTGGTTGTGCGTTACAAATTCATGAAGATTCTAAACACAAACCCTAATCCTCGGTTTCAGGTCTTTATCTTTCTAAACACATGAACCAAACTTCCCAATTTGAAGCTCTCCATTTAACTGTAAAATTCAGAAACAGTCCAAGCTGTCTAGGGTCTAAGAGGTACTGAGATGTCTGAGCCCAGATCAGGTCTTAGATTAAGATTTCTGCTCTAGCACAAGAGTTGGAAAATGCTTCTGTGATGTCGGCTAACTAGATCTTAGCAATCTGGTACATAAATTTAACCCTTATTTGATGGGAGAAGGTGTGACAAATCTATCAAGAGCAAAGTTTCAGACTCAGGATTTGTTCCTTCTTTGCATGTGACTGAAGAAGACTTCTCTGTGATTTTCCTAAAGTGAATGCATTTAACGTTTAGTGAAGTACTGAAGATAGCATGGCCAGAAGGATTGTAGTTATTAGGGTATCAGTAGGAGTAGTCCAGGAATGTGATTTGTAGGTACAGGGTCCAATCCTTGCACTTACAAAAGGCTGTTGAAAGAGAGCATGCAGGCTTTTGACTCTTTATAAAGCAAAGCCAGGTGTTTGCACTTGGAAAGTGCAGGTGCAAGTTATGTACTTGAGTTTATCAGGCCCGCGCTGAAACTGTATCCCTTATGAGATCATACGCTATTGTCCAGCTTCTGCATCATTAAGGCATGCTATTCATGTAGGTTCTGGGAGTTACTCTTGAAGTCACTGTGCTGGGTTTTCTAACTCTTTTTTTTTTTGTGAGCTTTATGGTCTCTTTAACAGAGCTACGTAAGTTACACTGGGCAAGGCTTCCATCTTCCTTCAGAAAACATATGTTAACTTGAAATAGTAATAGTACTATAACCTCTAGAAGGGGAAACAAAGAAGGGACACATTTGCTGGCTTCTTGCCTGAAACCATGCACAGGTACCTCAGCTGAATTCAGTATTTCATTTCAGCATTTGCAACTTACTTCAGATGCTTCCTCGGAGAAGATACTAGTGGTAACTTGTCCTTTTTATTTATGCACTTGCTGAATTGCAGAATGAGTTTTTCAAGTCTCAGCTGTCAGCTTTATGCCATGGTCCTCTTGTCCAGAATGACATGTCATTCTGAAACTAAATCACAAAGGTGTTAAAAAGAAAAAGAAAAGGAAAAAGATGTCTCCAGACTGTTTTCAGGGTTCTCCTGAAACCCAGATCATAAAAATCAAACAGAAAGAAACTATTGTGCCACTAAATCTGTCCTGCTATCAGCTCCTGCTCATTTCCTAGCACCTGTTTTATGTGACGTTGGAGTGCCCGATTTTCAATGTTCCAAGCAAAAATTTTATCTGTGGGTTCTTTTGGTTCATGCACTGAACTCAGAATAAGGTAGCCAGATAGTGCTTTTTCTGCTGATTTTGTTCTGCCAGGCACTGCTGAGATACGTTATATCCTGTCCACAGCCCCTCTTCAAGAATAACCTGAGAAAGCAGGTAGACTATTACACAAGTAACAAGGATCTGGTGTCTTTCTTCCAGTTTCTCCTTTTACGGCAGCTAACAGAAAAAGATCAAGGCTTGTCTTAGAAACAAAAAGCAAAGAACTACCTGGTGTTATATGTCACATTGGCAGGTATGATTCATTATTTATGCAGTGCCATTGGTAGCGCAGCAGACAGGTCAGGTTCCCGATTATGCTGTCTGTGGGCATTTTGCTGATGTATGTCAGCTCCATTCTTGGTCAAATATTGTGGTCCCATCCTGCTTCCAAGTGTGTCTATCTTTTATTTGTGAATTACCACTAAAAGAAAAGGCATACAGCTAGCAGGAAAAATGGCATCTCAAGCAGTGTGTGTGTGTTTTGTTAATTCTGGATTGTGCAATAATTATAATCTAATGTTTCAGCCTTTATTCTGGAGAAAATTGATTGTATTTGAAGCTATAACACAAGAACTGGAATAACTGTATTTAGTGTGTATTATCCCCAAGGCAAAACTAGAAATCTAGAATATTTTAAAAGGCCAAAATTAAGAGAAAGGGACAAGCTGGGGTTGGTATTATTTTGAAGCTTCTATAAAAGGTTTTGGTATGTATTTTTTTTTAACTCTTCCGCTTCTCACCTTTTCTAATATATCTCCCTCTCCCACTGACTTCTAGCCAAATTTAGAGGAGATTTTCTTGTCTGTACCCTCAAAACTTACGCCTATATTTCACAATCAACCTGTTATCATCACCACAAGCCCAAGCTGAGATGGGCTATGACTTCCCCATATGCTCCTCCAGACAAAGATTTGCCATCAGTGCTGACAAACCAGTGGCAGCCTCACCAGCTGCAAAGAACATCTCTCCTCGCTGACAAAATACCTCGTCAGCCAGTATTAGTCTGCAGAGCGCGTCTTTCCCAAAAAGCCCTATGTCGTCGTCATGAGTCGCAATGTGAAAGCCCTACCATCAGGGCAACAGTCAAAATTTATTCTCAGGCTGGCCTCATGTGTTAACTTATCGCCAAACTAAACTCTTTACTGAAAAGCTGGAGCTTGTATTCACAGAGGGTGAAAATTGGTTCCACTGGGAAAGCTTCAAAGCCATTTCAGCCATTAAACTGTGGCTGGATGTATCATAAGTACAGGAGAGGTCGAGGCACTGCCTGTGAACCATGAGGACTTGGTAAAGAAGTTCCTGCTGAAATTGGTAGTGTGATTGCGTATTCTGTTTCAGTCCGGCTCTGCAGCAGGAACGAGTCGCATTTGTACATGAGACTCATTATGCTTCCCCTGTTTAACATACCAATTACTTTCTGTATTTACCATGTTTAGAGCAGCTTCATGTCAAAAATTAATAACGCTAAAATAAAGAGCTGCGCTGATGTATGCTGAAGGGGAAGCACGGCAGACTAATAGAATGTGTAATGGTAACGGAAGGTGGATTTGCAGCTGTGAGCATCACATCCAGATGAATTTCATGTCGTGCCATGGGGAGGTCACGCAGCGGCTCATGTGCTCTTTGAGGCACACTTCAGACTGCGATAAATGTACCTTGAGAAGTTGCAGCGCCTAGGTATTTTCCCCCTGTAAGCAGTGTAAACACATAGCGGTGCCAGTCAGTCCCTCTAAGAGCTTCACTCCTCCAAATTTCTCATCTGTCTCTCCATATTGGACAGAAGTGTTTGGGGGACAAGTAATTAATTTTGGAGGACAAGGTGACAGGGAAACGTTTTTGTCTTTTTTATCTCACCTTTGTACAAGCTTGGGCAAGTGAGTAAAACTTGCTTCAACCTTGCTGGTCCTAGGCAAACCCCTGTAATAGCAGCGGGTCTCTGATCTTCCTTTTCAAAACCCAGAAGTCCACAAAGAATTTTGCCTGGGTTCCCCAGAGCCTGACAACCCCAGCTCATTAACCCTTTCTTAGAACTTTTGAATTCAGCATCTGTCTGGTACTAGGGCTTGAAATGCTGTCAAAGTCTCTAGTAGGCAGCATGCCACCACACACTGAGAGGTACTTCCTTACTCACGTTGATCGCTGTAGACAACAGACTGGACAACCTCCTAATGGGAAATAACAATAAAAGGAC
>VZSC01010166.1:31031-99003 GCA_013398225.1 Steatornis caripensis
TGCAGAAAGGCTCTTGCTTATAGTTATCCCTATGGAGATCAAGGTCGATGCTTGCTTCTGCTGACTTTCTTGTGCACCAGAACTGAAAGAGCAGAGAAGTGGTCACACCTGAGACCCGGTGGTGGGGAGGAGCGGGTCGCACAGGTGACCCAAAACTGACCAAAGGGAGTATTCCATCCCATACTCATCATACCCAGTATAAAGCTGAGGCATCACGAGGGTCTTGCTCCTCTTCTTCTATGGCTGGCGTCCAAAGAGGATTGTGTCTGATTCTTCTGCCTTCAATCCTGATCCGTGCATTCCTGAATCCAGCTCCTGCCTGCTGCTGAGTACAGTCTGGGACTTTCTCGGGGCATGTCCTGCAGCGTCCAGGTGATGTGATCATCATTGGGAAGAGCTCAACATTGGTTTTGTATATATTTGTATATATTTCAGTATATTTTTCTATTATTATTATACCTTATTTTTATAGTTATATTAAAGCTGTTTTAACTTTTCCAACCCATAAACTTCTTTCCCTTTTCTCTTTTTCTTCCCTTGTGGGGAGGGAATGGGTTAGCAAAGAGCATCTGTCATCTGTTTAATAGCCAGTCCAACTTTAAACTGTGACATAAAATCAAAAGGAAAATGCATCAAATAAGCCTGGCCTGCATAGTACTCATGACCTGTTTGGCCTGCACTTCACGAGGGTCTGGTGTTAATAATTGGATTTGATTTGGCAACTCATTTGATGCAGTAACAAATGGCAGAAGAGTAATAACTCTACAAGCAAGTCAAGCTTGACTTCTTGCTTTTCCTGGACCTCTTGTTTGCAAATACAACGGTGATTATACTTCTGGTAACATGTGATCAACTCTAAGAAAAGCTGTAGAGGCTAGTATTTGACCATTAAGTGTCACTTCCAGTAAACAGTGATACAGGTATAAAAAGAACATTTCATGGCAAAAAAAGGTCCTTTATTGATTTGACTGACCTACTATATTCACTTTATATTTGCAGGAAGGGTTTTACTTATGTTCAGGTAATGCTGTGAAGAATTAATGCTCCCTTTTTCCTTTAGATTTTTCAGGGCAATGTGAGTGAAAAGCTGTTCTTCCATTTGCAAATCATTTTAGTTGATTGTCTCTTTAACCTCAATATTCCAACCTCTCCACAAAAGCATCTTTCTTTGCTTTTGAGGTTACTTCTACACAGCTGTCACATAATTTAAGGAAAAGGGTGATTTAACCTTCTCTAACTCAATCTACTGAAATTAGCTTTCACCCATTTGAAATATCAGTTTGTCTCCTGTGTCCCCACATAACATTGGAGTGATTCTTATATACATACAACAGCTGTGCAAGCCAGTTACTTACACTAGTGGTTCTTCTACTTACGGTCAGCCATCATGCTCTTTGTGTCTCAGTCTGCTGAGATTTGTGCATATGGCTTAAAAAAGGTAAATTCCTTTACTGAATTTCTGAGGGGGAACAAAAATAAAATTGANGTACATATTTGTATATTTGTTGTATATATTTCATTATTATTTTTTCCTATTATACATTATTGTTGTAGTTAGCTTAAAGCTGTTTTTACTTTTCCAACCCATAAGTCTCTTTCCCTTTTCTCTTCCCCCCTCCCCCCCATTTTGGGGAGGGAGAGGGTTAACAAAGAGTGTCTGTCATTCGTTTAATAGCTAGCCCAGATTTTAACCATGACAGCCCTCTTGTAAAAGACAACCTCCATTAAGAAATCTATATTTGATAGTCCATTCGGTAAAGTTTTGAGAGATGCTTCGTGTGAATAGACTTTCTCAGGGCCAAATCCTCTTTGCTTACTTCTTTTCTGTTTAAATTTCCATTTGTGTTAGTAGAAGTTTACTTTTCATGGATTTCTGCTCTTTATCTGTCATTTTTTTTCCACTGCAAACTCAGCCATACTCTGAAGGCAAAGCAAGGTTCTTTCCTTCCAATGCATCACTCGCAGGTCATGAAATCTCTGACAGACCAAATAACTAAGAATTATTGCTGTGCAAACATTATTGGCCTCTTCCACAAGGAGAAATTCCACTCATGCCAACACTAAAGGTGAAAGAGGGAGAGATCCAGGAACACTTGTTAACAATCAGCATGCTCACTGGCTGGCCAGCTGATAAGGAGTACAGAGTTTTATTAATAATACAATAAAGAGGAACCAGCTCACTTGTCCTGAAGAGATGCAGGGCTAAAAACCGTAAACTTTTTAGTTTTGAATGCAAGCAGCAATGATTCTCAATACACAATAGGAACAGATGTGCTGAGTAAGAAGGTACCATTTTTATAACGTTGCTCTCAGAACAAGACATGCATCAATCTTTTACTCTTAAACAAGCTCAGTGTTATTCTTCCGACAGAAAGGTCAAAAATACATGGTATGAAATCTAAATCACTCTGGTTCACTCTGCTTTTACTGGATGTAGGGCTATTTGCTGCTCACTGACTGTGTGAAAGATAATACAAGTGTAGGAATATCTCAGGTTTAAATACTCTGCAGAAGGCCTCCTTCTCAAGGTACGGTGAACGATGGTGTATGGCTACTAGCAAACAGAGGCTGTAGTCATCATTACTGCAGCTAGGAAGCACAAAAACGAACACCAATTTCGTGCCCAGATGCTATGCCCAGCCACGGAAGACACTTTGCAATACTTTGTGTGCTGACCTCTACCACCAGGAATTAAAGTAATAAACCCAACAGGGTTAAATATCTTTTTGTTTCTGCAATTAAAGTACTCTTATTTTTCTTAAGTGCTTTCTACGCTCAAGACACATCAAAACACATGGCACAGAAGGGGACCCAGAGATGCCAGCACTAGCTGCGTAGGTGAAAGGAGTGGCCAGTCTGCAGTGTTGAATTTCTGCTTGGTGACAACACAGGGCTGTTGGCCACTTGCGCTGAGTTGCTCTGAGGTCTCTGCTTGCTCCGTGATACAGTCCCTGAGGCCAGTCGCTCCTGGGTTTGCCTCAAAGGGATTATCTGGAGTCAGACAACAATTTCTTGATGTTACAGGCTAATTCTCAAAACAAACTTTCTGGTGAGAAGGCCTTCAAGGACTATCTTCCTCATGTCATGGTGAAAAACAGTCTGTCCAGTGAGAGCATTCACTTGGGCTAGAAGACACCATTCCTGCTCTATTTTCTTCAGAGTAAGGATTTGTCCCTCATCCAAGGTGAATGTTTTATTTCATCATGGTCTAGAGCAGATCCAGTTTAGGAAACATCACATATTTTTACAGGACTGAGACAGCCATTTCTCCGCATGCCCTGAGTTTCTACTCCCTAAGATATGCACTAAATACTATCTACACCAGAAATTATGCTACGAGACCTAGCTTCTTGCTGTAATTACAGGATTCGGTTAATAGCAGTAATTTGTAACTGCTCAAAGTTATGAATAACTCCATAATTTCAGGGCAGTTCATTGCCTGGACCTGGAAGAACTTCCTTTGAATTCTAATAGATATTTAAAATAATCTCATCACTTGCCAGTGGCTTAGCAAAAATTATATATCACAGGATGGAAAAGTAGAAAGTTCAGAAATTCACATGAGAATAGCAAAGATGTGACTGTCTTGGGATTCCAGAAAAAACGAAAATCTCACACCAAAGGTCTGGTAAATAACTCAGTGGCAAATAACATTCTACTGATCAAAAGCGTACTGTAATTTGCATGGGTCACATCAGGAATATATAACTGATTTCATGCAACTGAAGGTAATCAAGGAGTCTGAATCTGGAATCCGTCTCCAGCAAGTAATGTGCACCTTCCTATGTGATAATTGTACAACTCGAGGCTATCTACGAAATACAAACAGAATAATTAATATCTCCCTCATAACATAAAATGGTGGGATGGACTAATGTTGTTTGATCTCCTCGAGTCTTCTCCTTGCAATAAGCTCTTATTTTGTATTGCATTATGCATAGTATATTCTCTCACATCGCACCATTGCACTGTTTTCTACCAAGACAATGAAAATACGGGCCCCCTTTTACATGAACCCACACCACATATTGCCAGAAGTAGCTTACATCTAACCCGAGGCCAATAGCTGCTGGGAAGTAATTAGTTGTAGTGCTGCTATAATCCCTTAGTAAATGTAAGCGCAACTCCTATTTGTGCTGAAGGTGAAATGTTTGTGGTAACAAATGCCCTTTTCTCTGAATAAAAATGTATTTACTTTTAATCAATCAGGGACTCATTATCAGCGTTGTCTTCATCTCCCTAAACCTTGGCCTTTTGCGTATGATTTCAGCTTTGGAGGAGAGCATCTGCAGGTTATTAAGCGAATGTTGCAAAATAACTCTAATGACCTGAATCGGCTAGGGAGAGACGGTCAGAAATCACGAGGCAGTCCTATTATCTCCTGGCACCTCCAGGCTCTCACCAGACCCTCGCAGTCCTCAAAACACAAGGAGGACGTTGTTGACACTACTATTTAATCAGTGGATATGTTCACATTTTGCGTGACGTATGTACACGGGCACATTGCACGTGTCAAGAGCAGCCGCCGAAGGGGGAGAGTGATGCTGGGGCTTTGCTGCATAGAATTATAATGTGTGGGCTTTGGAAGGCGACATGGAGAAATGGCTGCCTTAATAACGGGAGCAGAGCTGGCTGAGGAGCAGGAGGGCAGCTGGGTGAGCTCTGCAGGAGCTGAAAAGAGCCTGAGCTGTGCAACCCAGGGGCCTGAGCTGGCTGCGGGGCCGCACAACCCTACTGTGCTGCACGTTTCTGCAGTGCTGCGTCCACACCACCTCACAACAGGGAGACGAGGAGCCACCGGCTGGCTTCTCCCACAGGGCATCTCAGGTGCACCTCTCCCAGAGAGTGCTGCCAAGACAAGGGCTGCAACCGAGCAGAGGTCTCCTGGCCACAAACAGCTCTTGAAGACCCTCTAGATGGCTGCAGCACTTTCCCCTCCACCCTGCTTTGCAGAAACAAAGCATCCAGAGTGGGGTTGAAGGTCTGAGCTGTAAAGTTTTGCTGCTTTTAAAAGCTGAGGAGGGAACTCTGGGAATTGGTTGCCATCAACTAGGGCAGTTGCTTTACTTATTTTCAGTTTCCCCTATGCGCTTCTCTTGGCCAACCCTGGAAATAAAAGTTACAAATCTCAGTTATTTCGTTAAGTAACTTCCCAGCAGGGGCCCTGCTGCGTGATCAGGCAGAGGGTCTTTCCAACAGGCTTTTCCAGGACATGCATGAGGATGGAGGAGGATCCTCTGCTGGAAGGAGTGTGAGGGCTGCTCCGCCTCACTCACCTTTCTTGGTCTTCATGTTTGGCCCCAGAAAAGCGCCTGCTCCAACATGCATGTCAGAGATGTGAGAGTATTGCAAGAAGAGAGAGGAAAATCATCGAAGCAATCTCCTAGGAAGAAATAAAAGGCTTTTCTGGCTTTGTGGCTTCTTTGGCCGTCTGTAGGATAGTCCGTTCTCCTGCGTGGTTGATTTGCCAAATCATTTCTCCCTCCTTGTTCTTCAATGTCCTACTCCCAGCAAAACAGGGAAGTGACTAATATTGCCGAATGTGAGAGGGCGGCACTGTCTTCAGGCATGGCTGCAGTACCTGGAATTACTCTGGCAATTTTTAATGTTTTCATTTGTTGAGATTTCAACATTGCGTGTGAAATATTAAGACCAATGAGAATGGGAAAAACTTAATAGCAAGCTCAGTTTAGAGAGAAAAAACTCAGAATCGGTGTCTTTTCCCTGTGGAGGTAATCTGTTATCCCTCAATATACAGGCAAGGCTTCCACAGACAAATGAAATGGCAGTGCACAGCATCTGTTTGCTACGGAAGGAGCACAGACTTCTGCTAAAAAGTACGTGTGTTGCAGAAGGAAATTTTGATTCTGAACACGTGCGGTTAGCTTTTGATACAAAACTCCACCACTACAAACTGTGATCTGGACTCCATTATTACCTGCTTTAAAGATCTCTTTCCATAACATCAGCAATGCTGAATCAAGCCAGCATATTTGACTTACAAGAACAGCTTTAGCAAAGGGTAAATTGTGACAAAAATTGTCTCCTTCCCTATTTCTTTGTACAGTGCAGATCAAGTGATACACTCTCAGCAGTAATGCAGCCTGATCATTACTGAGCACTCTCCCTGGCATGCCTATGAGCAAACTTTCTATTGTTTCAATTAGATGATCTTGGGCATTCAGGGAATTTAATACTGATGGAGCTCAGCTCCTAAAATCCTAGAAATTAGAGCCTGAGAGAACCTAGGGAATCATCTTGTCCATCCCCTGACAATGCAGATTATTTTCTACTGTATTTTTACTGTGTTTTTTTCCAGTCTATTTTTAATGATTCTAGCGACGGGGTTTCCATCACTTTTCCTGGGAGACTGTTCCACATTCTAATAGATCTCACTGTTAGGAAATTTTTCCTGATATTCAGTCTAAATTTTCCTTTGCGCAATTTCATCCCATTACTCCTAGATATGCCCAGTAGAGGTGGGTGAAAACTGAAAGTGAGTAGGCAAACCTGACACATTATGTGTGCTCAGAGCCAATTTACAGCAGCGGGTAAAGTGATAGAGTCAATTTGCAGCATTCTGTAAGTGACAGAGAGGGTCTTAGGGCATGCACTCTCTGAAAATGGTTCTGAATCTTGATGAAAACCCCAAAGTATAGAAAAATATCCAGAAGCTGTAATGACTTTATATTTTTTGCAACACTCAGGCTGAACACAACAAGAATCCTCTATGAAGAGACAACAGGCAGGGCACCTTGTTTATTCTATGACTGCCAATAACACTTAAATTTATACAGGCATCTGAACAGCATACTTTCCATTGCACCAAACACTGCAAATTGTCATTTACATTTACATGACAGACAGAATTAAAATCCAGCTTACATTCCTTGAGCTATTACCCACTAGATAATGAAACCCATAGATGAAAATTGCATTTATGTTGTAGAAGTTCTTGTGTAAGTAACTTTATGTCTATATAACGTTCTGATATCTTGTTAATAAACTTTCTAACAAAAGAAATTTGCTAAATCCCCTCTGCATACACGTGCATTGCTTTTTTCTTTTCTCCCTTTTTTCCTTTCCATCCTTCTATGCACTATAATGGGGAATACATCTGTTTTCTTTCTTACTGCTAATTCATTTCCAAACGGCAGCCAGTCCTGCCACCACTTTGCTGCCTGCCTCACTAAACCTTTCAGACCAATTACCCACTTTATTTTCTCATTCTGCATAAAGGTAACATTTCTCATCCTTCTCTTCAATACAACATATCTCTTTATTCTTGGACATACATGTACTATTTCTACTCCATCAACTTATATTAACAAAAATTATTTTGCGTCCTACTTCTTATTTATATTCTTTCTTATACTCACCCCTTCCCCAGCACCTTTTACTGATGCTGCCCCCAGACCTATCTGCATAAGCCTTCAGCCAGTATTTGGGTCTGATTGAAACTGCAATTTTCTCAGGTATGGATGGTGCCTACCTTTATATCAGTTGTGGAAGATGATAGAAAGCTAGTGAAGTAGTTCACAGTGGGGAGTGATACGGCCCCTGCAACAGGAAAGGAAGATGGTTTTCACAGCTGCTTGAGCACCAATCCAGCCTCCCTCAAAACTGTAAAAAGTTTAGCAGAGAAAAGAAAACTAAAAGACTGTGTTAATCTCAGTGAAATGAGGAACTCCACAAGGACGTGTTCAGAGTTGTATCCAGATGCCTCAGTAGTGGCTGAACCTGGTGAACCAGAAAAAGCATGAAAACAGTCTACTCATGACAAAACAGGTACATCTGGAAGAAACACAAGTCACAGACACTGGAATTGCTGGCTGAGCCACAGTGCATGTACTACAAATTCTGCCCTTGGGGAGGGATTCAGAAATTGGGACAGGCAAGGAAAAGAAGGGTTTCTGAGAGATTGCAAGGGAATGCCATTACGTATAAAGAGCTACAGTATGATGACAGCAAGGAGCTGGTTCTGAGGCTGGTGGGAAGTGGAGAGGACTGGGCAGGCAAAGAAGTGAGGCATTAGGAAAAAGAAAGTTTAGACTGGGCGTGGGGGATGCATGCCCGAAGTCTCACCGGGAGTATCGGGGCTGCAGGCATCCCTGGCAGTGCTGTGAATATCTAAGGCTGGGCATCAGAAGGGCAAGAGGAAAAGTCGTCTTTCCAGGTACTCAGCAGAGCCTCAGAAACGTGTTGTTCAGGGATCACAGTGTGCAATCCTATGGCTTTGGTCAAGGGGGAGGTTACTAGACAGGGTTACAACTGTTCCTTCTGGCCTTGGATTTTGTTTATCCTAGTGACCTCTCCTGTGGTTCGTTCTCTTTGCAGTCAGTCCAAATACTGTCCAGATGTCACTTTTTTCTCACCTGCATTTAATCACATAAAGCACCTTATCTCCAACCTGGACCATTTCACAGTCTCTTAGTCTTTTTGTTAGTTGGAACTCAAGATGTGTATTTTGAGAAAAAACAAAAATCTCGACATCATTGAGGATCCATTAAATTAAGGTGATGTCTCTCCCTGTAGCAAACTGCCATAGCTGAGGCCAGCAGATGCATTCAAGCTGGAATTATGTCAGCGGATGAGCCAGCGATCAGCTCCTGTAGGGGACTTCTGCTCTAAGAAATTGCTTCTTACTGCAGTCCTCTAAAGTCCTCCACATGTCCTACCAGAACTGCACTTTTGGTTTTCCTCTCTGAACGTGAGGAATTTAGCAACACTTACTAATTAGCAGTGCTCTTAATCTGCAGCTGTCCTCGTACGGAACAGGCAGCAATCCTTAACTGTATTTAGGAATCAGAAGTGTTGTATCACCTTCAGCTGTCTTCTTTTTTCCTTTGGGAAGTATGCACAATTTCATCTTTGCCCTTCTTTCATCCTGTTTCCCTCATTGATCCCCGTATTTCTCTGAGTCTGTTGTTCATGGTGCTCCCTGTAGCCCCTTCTTGCACTCTGCTCTCTGTCTTCTTTCATTCCATTTGAGCTAGCTTTTCCCCATCTCCTTCCTCTGTGTCCTGCCTTAAAACCCATGGGAGTGCTATGCTGATGTCCTCACCACTTGTGTTCCCAAGCCCTCTTTCTTCTCAACATCGATTGTAATTTGTTTCGATCTGTTAACTCATAATCTCTTCCGGCCAACAATCTTGACTCCTTGATTCTTTTACCAGTTGTCAGATACCTTGCTGGCTAGCCGATGAAACAGTGTATCTATGTGGTGATAGGTACTGACCTTAAATTTAATCATTGTCCTTCACTTAAGATATCTGTAAGAGTAGGTTAGTGCACGTCTCCATTTAAATATAGGATGTACAACGGCTTAGGAATGCTAACTCCATAGATAGAGAGGATTTGTTCATGTAGAGCTATGCAGAAGAGAGAGTACAAGGAGAAAGAAGATGCAACAGTCTGAACAGATCTAACGTGTAGTCCTCTCAGCGTTGCTGTGGCTCTGCCTTAGGGAAAAAGCCTTTTCCCTGGATGCTATTGTATGCAGGGGTCCAAAACAGGCTAGCATTGGGAGTAGATCTTAAAACAGTTATGAAAACCAGAACATGCTTCGCCTCTAACCCCGTCACACAGTCACCTACCCTGCCCTATCTAGACCTTTCTCTAGTGGTTGCTGGTTTCAGAGAATTTCCCTTTTCTCCTGCCTGTAACTCTGTGTCTTGGCATACCTACCTCTGCCTTCGGCTAGAGCAAGTGTCTCCTTAAGGTGTTTCTGCCTTCGGCGTGCAGATCTGTGACCTTCTCACAGACGCCAAGGGAAGGATAATACAGTGATTTTTTGGACGGATTTCTAGCAGAAAGAGCTGTGGGCAAGAAATCTGTGCATGATTAACACTTCCTAACACTAAGAAAGCAGAACTTCATACGTTATTACAAATTAACAGAATTTTATCAGAAGTATCTCTCCTATCAATTTATCCTTCTGACTGGAATGACCTGATCAGGTCACAAGATAAAAGCCTGGTGTCAATGCTGGAACTCCACTCAAATACAGAAATTATGAGCTGGTATTCTTCTTGAAGCAATAACAAATCCGCTCTCAGAAAACAAAACTAGCCAAAAGGAATTAAACCAATACCAGAAGGCGCTAAAACAAGAGTTGGAAACTTTACAAAAGGAATTACAGCAGCATCTGGAGGTTTCCCAGAAATGGCTGAAGTGATCTGCAGGCAGCGGTGAACTCTCTGTTGGAGTAATGACTACAAAATGTCCTAACAGAGTTGAGAAGGCCAGCTGCAAAACTTCCAGTCTGAATTGGTAAGACCAAAAAGGTAGGTGGCAACGACACCGCCGTAAATACATCAAGGCAGGGAGACGCCAGCTGGGAACCCACTAGCAGGGATGAAGAGCAACAAGGACTCACTGGCTAAATGTCAGCTCGAGGAAGAAATGTCTGGTCATAGGCTCATCATGGTAGCCAGCCATCTGGATGTTCAGTTGGGCCAATCGCAGAGCTTCAGCAAAAGCAGGCATTTACTGCGGTTCGTTTACGTGTTTGGCAAAGTCACAGAGAGTCCCATAGGAGAGGCTGGATTTTTCTAGGTCAAATAAAGCAAATACCTAATATGTTTTAGGGAAAACTCCATTTGAGATTTGCGTTGCTAAATATAACATCATGGGCCGAATGAAAGCTGATGGAGAGGAAGGAGGAGCGCTAGCAGCAAGCCTGAATAGCCATGCCCAGAGTGTGCCGCAGCTCTGATTTTCCAAAAAGAGGCGTCGTGCAAACCTTTGCTTCTTGCTTAGAGCCATCCATATATCTGAGTTGATCCAGGTGCACTAAAAGCCAGAAGAAAAAGGAAAGAGAAAGTCCTAGCTGAACCACAAAAGGATCTGCAGAAACTTGTGTTTCTGGCATGTGCAGATGTCAGTGAGGGCTTTCATTATTGAAACGCGCTCAACTGGACTTAGGCTTTCACACTAGGGTCACTGAATTGCAGCCAAAGACACTCCAAGGGGTCTCTGGAGTTTACCATGGAAATCGTGATTCTCCCCTTGCAGCCGTGGACCAAAGGAGAAAGCAGTTTCTGGTGACAAGGATGAAAGAGAGTCCCTACAAATTCTCTAAGTGCAGTTCCATATCAGGGAAAGAAGATACAAATCAGCCTCACAATGTTATTGAAAAATAATAAAAATGAAAAATTTGGACCAGTAAAATGAAATTGAGAATAATGTGAACTTCATTTGAAAACTGTGAAAAGAAGGATTATGATGAACATAAGGCTACTCTAAGCAGACCGTATTTACTTCCTAGAGAACTTCTCTTTCAGCTCAGGAAATGGAAGGACATCAAACAGAAGAAGCAGAACTCAGAGACATGTAAAAGGACCGGCACATCATTTTTATTTCAAGCTCGACAGCTAACAACAATAATGGGAATTTTGGCCATTGAATGTGTAATAGAATCAGTGAAATGTGAAGGAATTGTAGACATTGTCTCAAACCTTACATTTATTAGACTAGACAAGCCAAAAAGACTAGGGATTTGGGAGAATCAAAATGGAATTTCCTAATTGATTTCAAATGGAGAGGATGTCTGGGGAATGTAAACGCGTCCAAAAAAATGGAAAAAAGGATTTTGAAACCAGGATCTCTGTAATTCGAACAAGAAGTGTGAGTAACTGAGGTAACGTATGAACTAGTACATGAGTTAGCGTTTATCAAACCTAGTAACAAAATGAAAGGTATATTGCAACTATGATCTTTGGAAGTTCCTTTTAAAGATGTTGGCTAGCCGCAACATATGTTCTTCTAACTGGTTTGCAGCAAATAAGCTGCCCTATTTCCAGGCATAAAATCATTTACATTAGTAACATCCGCTATCTTTTCTACAGAGGAAAGATGGAAGTGGCAGAAATCTGTTTTGTGACCCAGATATCATGGTGAAACTTTACCTACCAAAGTTCTTTCAAGTCTGCTTCAGGACCAAGTCCCCGTTGTTTGCTGCTGAGAAGAAGGTACTATTAATAAAGAAAGAAAAAGGGGGTTTTCTTGCAAAATATGAATTAGTGGACTGAATAAGCCCTAAGACACAAGGAAATTGAGAAAGTGTGGAAGTGGCCTATACCTCATTCTCCTGGAAGCAGAAGATTTGTATGACTACTTCTGTTCAGTTGTGGGCTTGTGAATAGCACTTGAACCACTCCATAGGTTTCATGAGAACAGAAACTTGTATCAAAAAATCTATACCCTTCGCTATAAGGGCCACTTAATACCTTCCAGTTTAGAAAAGTCTCTGGTGATTTGAAATTAGCTTAACAGAAAGAGTTTATAAACGTGGGAAGGCTTAAGCTTTCTTCAATTTTGATTTGTTAAAATAGGGAAAAACTTTATCTTGACTTTGACTGAAATAAAGTGGCACCATTTCAGAAACAGGTACATCAAGTTAAACCTCTTTCAGATCAGTATGTTTAGTTATTAGTCTTTAAGATAACTGTAAGGGGCAGATAACCTTGTGTTTTCACCTACAATAAAGAAAAGGTGACACAGAAAAAAAAGCTTTTCCTGATATTTGGGGGGAAACAGGGAGAAAAAGAGAGTAGACAAGACAGATCAACTTGAAGGGAAAACAGAGGCATCAGCTGCTTTTGGAAGAGCTCACCTATGAGCTGATCTCAAGCTTTAAAGCTAGGCTGACTATTAAATGGACAACCCCCTCCCTCCTCAAAAGCAGCGAAAGAGAAATGGGAAAGAGACTTACAGGTTGGAAAAGTTAAAACAGCTTTAATCTAACTACAATAATAATAGCAATAGAAAGAATAATAATGAAATATATACAAACATATACAAAACCCATATCAAGATCCCGCCTCCCCGATGACAAATATGTCCCCCGGATTCTGCAGGGCACACCCCAGGGAAGTCCCAGACTGTACTCAGTAGCAGGCAGAAACTGGATTCACGAATGCACAGATCCGGATTGAAGGCAGAATATTTGGGCAGAGTCCTTCTCTGACACTTGAGCAAGGAGCTAGGCAGAGCTGGAGAGCAGTATCCAGCACATCACCAGAACCTCCACTGACAGCCCCATGCTGGGCTTGAATAGGCTGCTGGGCCACAGGCGCGGCTGGAAGCACCAGGTGAGGGTGCTTAGGGCTGTTAAAGCCCATTAGTGCCCTCGGGCCCCTGGCCATAAAAGTGACCCTTGTGATCCCTCAGCTTTTTACTGAGCATGATGTGTATGGGATGGAGGGCTGCATTTGATCAAGCCAGGACACCTGAGAGCAGCAGGAAGTACACCTTTTTTCAGAGGGATTTGTAAAGGACCTTCCAGCAAGGAAACTGCCTGTCTCTTGATCCTTCTCATGTCAAGAAAGCAGGACTTGGTACGTTCCTGTAAATAAACAGAATTTTATCAAATACACCATCTCCATCACCAATTTCCCCTCCTAGCTGGAATAATATAGAATTTTGGCTACCTGCTCACATCAAAAGAAGTCACAAAACTGCCCACCTTCATGATGAGATGCAATACGGCAAAAAGTATTGGTGGTAATGGGTCCCTATTTTCTAGCAGAGAACCTAAATAAAAAAATACAGGCTCAAGAGAATCTTCTGCCACATTTCTTGCCAACTTCTTCCATGAGTTAATTGAAAGTTTGGTTCTCAGAAGATTAATCCAGATTTAAACACGCTTTTTTTTTTTTCCTAGTGACAGTATCTCTAGAACAATATATGTTAGAGTTGGAAAAAGTCCCAGAAACTTAAAAAGTGAACTAGGATGACAGGGTGAATATTCTTTATTGATAAGGAGAGAGGGGTTTGTGATGAGGAAAACGTTATGATCAATAATCAGACACCCTTCAAACTGAGTGGCTAAGAGGCAAATTGAATAAGTGCAGCAGCACCTGATGTGGCTTGTTTTCTTTCTTGCTGGATTTCTGGGTTTGCTCTTTGTGTTAAAGTTTTGGATGTTATCTACATAGTTTGAAAAAGACATCCCTGATGTCACACCTATTTATTCCTTTATTTTGCAGGCAGTCTACAGAGAGCAAGACCTGATCCATAACAGAGGATCCTTTGAGTTGTAGTGTTTACCATGCTATCTCAAGCCCTAACCACTTCATTCTTTGTAATTTGATTATTTGGTCACGCCCTGGAATGCAAAGTATTACTCTGATGTATTTGTATAAACCTGGCCTCTTCAAATACAGTAAGTAGCTGAATGATGTATGTTAATGACATGCTCTCAATAATTTTTGTAATGCGAGATCTCAGCCCAGATTTAATGTTTAATATCCCTGGGATTCACATTGAAATTGTTACGCACGCATTATGTATTCCATTCCTTGGACTTAGAATTAATTTCAAAACAGAGCAAAAGTGCATCCTATTTGTTTTCTTTAGGGAGTTTGCATCTGTAACAGTCTATTTATTCTGGAGTTTCTGAAGTTAGAAATACCTTTTCCCTTTGCTGTCTTTGATCTGTCCTGACGAATTGTGCAGAACGTTTCATTTCTATGTCTTGTCTCAGTTATGTCATTTCCTCGTTCACATGAAAAATATTTATTCTAGCAAAATTTGCCTCGTTAAATAGAGGACACAGGTTGTTACAAAACAGTCTCACAGAATCTTTGACATAAAGCTGTCTGCCAAAAATAAACAGAAAAAAATAGCTGCTTCTCTAGGTCTCCTTTATGGCAGCCTGCATAGAAGAATTCAAAATCTGCATTGCTTTGATTGATCATTCAATCTTTGCATTGGTGATGTTTTTAATACAAGGGCTTAACCCCGAGATGTCTCCAAACAGGATGGAAAAAAACAGCTAAACCCGTCTCAGGCTGTGATCTGAGTACTTTCAGGCAATAAATCTTTAATTTGCAAGATTGTCACCTGTCTCAAAAATAAAATTAAAGGAACATTTAGCATTAGTGATGATCAGTCCTGATCAGTGTTATCAGGAATTGCTTTCCTAGACTTTTTTTGAAAAGCTGGGTCTTACGTCCAAGTATGCTTCCAAGATACCCACTAAACTCACTAAGCCACTCTTTGTTCCCCTCCTTCTCAAAAGTCAAGACCAAAAGACGGCAGGAAGATGTAAAAGAGGAAAGGGAGCTGAAGCTCACATTTATTTTAGTCCCATCTGACAGGATGATTTGTTCTGACTGGGCTTCTACCTATCCTGTTGTCCCTGAGCAGGTCTTTTCGTTTAACCAGCGCAGAGAGAGAAAACCCCTGTGTGAACAAGTCTGCTTAGGAAAAGGGAGTTTCCCCTCAGGCATGAGGACAGCATGGTGGCAATGCCGTTTGGGTGCGTGAAGGCAGAACGATCCCCCACCGTGGCTCGGGAGGATTTCAGGATTACCTACGCAATTGCTAAAGCCTCAGGTGTGAATGGTTCCTTGGCCACACAATCCTCCTAGGGTAGAGCCGCAGAGGGTTTCCCACCTAATTTCTCCTTCAGGCATGTTAAGCCCAAAGCTATGTGGCTCCCAGATTTCTCCTTTCTGTGTGACGTATCCCCACGCGTGGGTGGGCAGTGCACAGCTGGGACACTGAGACGGTCCCACCTATTTCACAGCAAGTACCAACGGGCTCCTCAAAACAGCTTATCCTCCCCACCTCCGATGAATGCTGCAGAAGGTACTCCCTTAACAGCTCTAGCGTCACACCAGGCAGAATGAGTGGGGGAAATAACGCCTCGTCTCATCTAATGACTCCGTGAAGTTTTCGTATTAAGTAGAGCAGGAACTGAAACATCCCAACTGAGTGCCCTAATCCCCCCGCCATGCCTCTGTACTTGCTCTCCCTGGCTACTTAATTCTGTCTTACAAAATAGAGCTGCTTCACTGGAGAGAAATTGGGAACAATCCCCCGCAGTCCCTGGCCTGTTAGTTGTGGTATTTCCCCATGAGATGTAAGCTTAAAGCTTTTTCCAGTAGAGAAGTGAACCAAGGTCTCCTGCAGCCCAACTGAAAGATACAGCTACTGAAATACTTCTCCTTACCATGAAATGAAGCACATCTCCAAAGGACTGTGTTCCTGCCAATGTGCCTTTCCGTATGCAATTACCTTCTCCCCCCTCCTCTGCTTTGGGATGGGGAAGAAGTGGGAATTTGGCCCTGAATGAAAGATTATTAGCTTCTCTCTCAGCAAGGGAAAAGACAGGGACATACAATAAGAATATTAATTTTAATGAGAAACTCAGACTGGCAAGAGAACTTTATTGGCAAAGTGAAATTAGCTTTTCTACATAAACAGTTAGTGGTGTCAAGGGACTAGTCATTCATTGCCCAGAAGGAAAAAAACAAAACAAAACACAAGAGTCTTCAAGGGTCCTTACTCTCAAGAATGCACTTTGCTGTTTAAGGCAGAGAGGATTTGCTTTGTACTTCAGCAAAAATCAAGTATGAAAGATGTCATCCCTTTCCAGCATTTTGAAGCAGTAAATATCCAAAAGGAACCAAGCACTTCAGGCTTTTCTCTTGACCCTTCCCCTTCTTCCACACAGACATGTGCTCGCATACTCTACATATTTATTTTTCTAAAGCCATTTCCCAAGTCAGAAGGAGAGCTAAGTGTAAAAATCTTCACGTTGATAATCCCACCCAGAGCCATTTCGTTTGGTCCATCCTTGTAGGACTCACCTTCCCTGGTCCTGCTTTTCCTTGTTCCCTCTCGCTCTTTCCACCCTGATCTTGGAGAGCAAGTCACTAAGGATGGACCATCCTTCCTTCCTTCCTTCCCATTTCCCCCTTTTCATTCCCCTGAGTTAGCGCAGGAGGGACCACCAGGTGATCAAGGTCCCTCCATTAGGTGACAGAACCTGCGGTCACTCGTCACTGAGTCCAGAACCAAAGGCAGTTTCCTGCCGCTTGTACCACACGTGTTAGGACAGCCTCTGTACCGCTAGGGCAAAAGCCAGCTGAGCAGCCTACCCAGTAGTTTTCCTCTGCATGGCTTTAGTGGTAGGATGGGATTTAACCCACAGACTAGGAAACCATGGAAGAATTACAGATTATACAGATTCCCAGAAGGATGGTTTTATCTTACTCCCACATGATATTGTAAAGAAAAATAACTATTTATGTTGGAGAACAAGAATGTAGTTAGCCTGCCACAAAGGGTGTTATTTAGTGGAGGTTATCCTATTTTACACTTGAGAGTAGGACCCAAAAGAAAATACTCACTGAGGCTTATTTCTTCACAGAAACTGGCCACATCTGAGAATGTGGTTTTTTTCCCCCATCACAATAGGAGGCAAACGTGTGGCAGATCCTCTAGTATTTCCAGCTCTGCACTGGTCAGCCATGACAGCATGGAAAGAGAGCCGTTTCCTCCACGCGCGTCAGCTAGCTGCAGCCAGCATCCCTCTTCCACCCCCCTTCAAGGCAATCTGCTTCTCTTACCCGTAAGACTTTTGCAGGTTATGTTTTGGAAACACTATGGTATCTCACTGTACCTGGGGTGGAATAACCCAAGCTACGAAGACTAGTAGGACAGGTTCAAAATTAGTGTTTCAGAGCTGGGTGAGGAAGCGTGTGTCTGGAGTGAGGGAGGAGGCACATTTGACCTTCATGACCTGTTGCATTACTCGGCCAGGAGTCGATACACAGTAAAATTTCTTCCATTTTAATTATGAATAGTCTCATGGTTTAGATGCTCTTGCTTTGCAATAGTCTGCCCATGCAGCCAGCCTTTGCTTTTTGCTCAGCTGCCAGGATTTTTTTGCAGAACTGACTCTTGGTATTAACTCTGAAGCAAGTCTTGACTCTAAAGGCAGCACTGGAGGCATCGAAATGGCCACTGCCACCTTGCCACATGGCTATTTTGCCTGTGCCAGAGGTCAGCAAAGCTGGGTTGGTGAAGACATACAGGGTGAAGCTACTGCTAGCGAGAGGCAGAAGGAAAAAAGGGCAAAATAGCCCCTCCTAGGCCCTATATCCGTTGCCTGACTTCTCTGGGCTCCAAGTAGTAGCAAGACTAATAAGCCCCAATGTTGAGGGGTTTCCCCTTCCTCCATCCCAGCCCCTCGCTCTGGTTTCTCCCCTCAGGACTAGAGCAGCCAGGCAGGCACATCGGGGAGGCTTGGATCTGCCTCTGTGGTGCCGACATGCATGGAGAGAGAGAGAGACTCATTTACACTGACTAAAAAAAGACCATAATGCACCTATTGACTGATCAGAATCCACTTTGTCAAAGAAATATGATTGCTTCTGCTTAAGCATTCACTGTGTTTTTTCTGAAGATAAACAGCAAATCCCACTTACACCCGGCTGCCATGTCTCAGTAATTCTGGACACGCTCAACTTACATATAATTTTGCTCATCCTTTTTCCCATCTTGAATTCAGGATAAAAATCTGTCTCAGAATATATTCTGCTTTAATTAAACAAATACAGTCAAGATTCAGAGCCATCTGTACTTCATACCGTACTTCGTAACGTCTCAATATCACAAACTCCAAGGACTAACACTATACATTAACGGGAACATGTGTCATATCTACTTGCTCTTTATGACTTACGGGCTATCTATATTATCCCCATGTCTCCAAATCTCTGAAAACAAGTGTAAATAGTAATTCTTATTAACTGCAGAGACACCTGCACTGATATGGACAAATCTGGTCAACAGCAGGTTCCCCTGCTGTTTTACTAAGCCAGCAACATGCTCCTGTCTCTGGCAGATGCTCCTGTTTTGTATTACTTCTAAGCAGATACCAACTTTATGCACTTTTTGAAATTCCTTTCAGGAACTAGTGTCCTTCTGGCTACCAAGGGCCTTTTGCTGGAACAAAGCAATGAAGAGATCAGGGAGGTATCAGGAGACTGAATTTTGGTCCTGAAAATTACTGGCAGCTTTTGTAATCTTCCCATATCCCTTCTGCCAGGGATTAGCAGCAGCAAGAAGGATAGGTTTACTGGGGAAGTCTTGTAAAATAAACAAACATTACGAGTCTAAGCATCCACCCATTAAATACCAGTTAAATTACCAGTTTAAGCACCTAGGATTACTAAATACCTTTCCTGGGCACACTAATAGGTAATACTTCTCTTCCTGAAAGCTCTGAGTATTTGTATGAAGCAAGAACAGTGTTAGGAAAAAAAGTAACATAGCATCAACCTGGGAAAATACAGCAATAAACAAGTCCAAATGAATGATAAGTGGAACACTCTCCACAGTGGTTTTTGACTATTCCTGCGGCTCACGGAAACACAAGGCTGAAGGGACCCCTTGGGTCATTTAGCGAAAAGATGGGTGCTGGCAGGCAACATCTTTGCATAATTCTCTTCTCAAAATGATGAAGCGCCACTGTAAAGTTTTCTAGGGTCCTGCCCCATTTTTTTCTACCAGACGTCTGTCCCCAAACCATACTGCTGGTTGTTGGCCCCATGCAAGCCCTGAATGGAGCAATCCCCCTTGCAGAGGCAGGGTGCTGCTCTGCGGGTGTTGGCCTTAGAGCGGCTCTGAGCGAGCCACTGCTCCTTCCGACTTAGCACCATGTCCCCACATCCTTCCTAGGACCCTGGCCATCTTCAAAGTCTTGCGGTTATTAGAAGAGGAACAAATATGAGGGACCAGCATATGAGATAAGGGCAGGTCCTGAAAAATTTACTGGCTTTCAATGCAATGGACCATTTTCCTTCTTGTTGCACTTCCTGGAGGAAGAGGCAACTGGGTTTGTGAGCATTTTTAAACCTTTTGGTCTCAGAAATGCTGAAGGGGACAGTCAAGAGCTGCACACCGCACACCGAAATACCTGAGCGGCTTCACGCACCCAGGCACAGCTGTGCACGTGTGGCCCGGCTGGGGACGACAGGCTCTTTGGCACAGACTCCCACGGCACGGCCAGGGGTTTCTGCCTCAAAACCACTGCGATTAAATTGCAGCACAGTATTTCCAAGTAAATGCGGTAGATTAAGGAGAAGCATAGCTTGTGGAGCTATATAGAGCTTTCCTTTTTTCAGAAGCAAGAATAGATCCAATATAGATCCAATATAGATATATAGACTAGCTACTTTTGTGTCTTAAATAGAAATACAGATGTCTGATGTACTAAACCTGACTCTACAAGAGACATACCAGGATAGCAAATTAAGAGCGCACAGAAAAATGGGTATAAGCGGTGAAATTAAAAGGAAGCATTTTTAGAATTGTTAATTGTATGGTAATTGGAAGTCAAAGCAAGGTCTGTTTAAAAATCCAGGTTGTCTACTAGGAGTCCACAGACCAACAGCACGTCAACAAAAATTAGAAAAGGAGGCCAGATTTTAATTGTAAATGGGATACTAATCATCAGCAGCTCACTTTTCCAAGTGTCAGTCAGACATGGTTGCTTGACATTTTA
The DNA here is from genome assembly GCA_013398225.1 of Steatornis caripensis. NCBI lineage: Eukaryota > Metazoa > Chordata > Aves > Caprimulgiformes > Steatornithidae > Steatornis > Steatornis caripensis. Next base: position 51,337 of record VZSC01010166.1, read on the forward strand.
TATTTTACTCTTTGCTTTAACAAAAGCTCACCAATGGCCTGTGTATGGGAAGGTTCCTAATAAAAGTGGTAAGTACTACATATTTAACTGGACAGCAGAAGTATCCATTTGGATAAATGTCCAAAGCCTCACCTACAAGTTCCTACATCCTTATTCTGTAACTAGGGGTGTGAATACATGCACAAGCGTCTACAGGAAGCAGTTGTACGGTGGCAGAGGAGTCAGCACTGCATATGGCTATTACTATTAATTTTTCCTGCACCTCAGCTTTGCTGAAACGCAGACCAAAGTACTGTCTTCACAGGATTTCTTGGGAAACATTGCAGACTTAAACACTAGGGTTGACGTGTGTAATTCTCTGAGAGGCAAATATTAACATTTCCCAGATACCTTTATTGCCTACGCAGGGAATGTATAGCACATTGTGCTGGAGCCCTATATAGGGGTTTTAACTCATTCCTTGGGATGGCGCTCGTGGCACACCAAGAACATCTCCCTGGAGGCTTAGCCCAAAGTATGTAGCACACTCTCGGTGTGAGTATACTCATTTCTAGCTGAGAAATTTAGCTTAGAGAATTTTCAACCAGATGAAGATTATCTACAAATGGAGGTAATTTCACAAGGCAAGCTCCCCACTGGAGCTGAGATGAATTTGTCTCATCCCACTACCACAGTTTAGTGCACAAGTAACTCTACCTCCTGGGACAGGTAGGATGGCACCAGGTATTTCTTTTCTGTGTTTAGTGATGACAGCAACATAATTTGCCGCAGCCTCATCTTTTTAAAGTCACTTTCTGCTGGTTTTTCCGTTAGCAGTAGGAGGAAACCTGTCCATTGCTGAATGCCAGGTAGGCGATTAATACAATCATTCCTTCTTCATTGCTGCTCCTCCGGACTCCAGCTCTCCTCAGAGGATGAAGGCTAGTAAAAGCAACCTCAGTCACCACATACGACTCAAAAAAGTTTTGTGTCCGTTAAGCTTGGGCATGTAGGATGTCTGTCCTCCAGGCACTCTGGCCACCGTCAGCTTGCATTTTAGAGGCAATATGAATAATAATAACCCCTTACAGCACAAAGTTTCACCAGAACGTACAGCTCCCAAAGGCTCCAAGCCAGAGTGATATACTTATGCTAAGGATTTTGCCACAAAATATTTAAATAGCTACAGATTTTTTTCCTAAGATGACCTTACAGGTAATCTCTCATATAGCCTGGGTTAAGCACTCAGGAAGGGTTTATCGGGAATCATTCGTTCATTTTGATTCCAATTGGCTGTGTAAAGCCATCTGGCTATGTATGCATCATTATCCTATACCCATCGCCATGGTATCTAAGTGCCCTCTTCATGTCCCTGTTTATATTCATTATTCACGAACCTTTGTGCAAACAGGATTTTGTTCCCTGTGAAGATTTGGAGAACGACTGCTCTTCATACAAATGGCCACATTCATATGTTAACATGGGCATCTGTGCACAACAAAATATTCATTACAAAGCCTATCTGCTAGGTATCATTCATTATTCTTCCATTTCAAATGTTTCCCATACCCAGTCAAGAGACTTCAGTGGCGCTTCCTCAGCACCAATAGCGAGTAGTAGAAGGGAACAACTTGTGAAGACCACTCCCCAAATCACAAACCCTCTCTTATACTAACACCTAACACAACTAAGCCTTGGTCCCTCACAGCGGCCTCCAAATGCCACTTTAGTGCAGCCACAGCAGAAATCTGGGTTGTCACACCAACAAGCAGAAAACAGAGAAAAAGTCAAGTTCCCAAAGCAACTGATTCAAAATACCAGAGGGAACTGATTGGCATCATTTTTCTTCTAACCAGAGCTTTTTGTGTGCCCGAAACACTTCTAGTTTGCCATGTCATGTCCGTCTTCATCCAGGGATGCACAAAGAGGTGGATGTATACCTGAAGAAAAAGGTGCCATTTTCATAATGGAAGGACCAAAGCCAAGGCTTCAGCAGGGCATCAAAATGGAAGATTTCATCTGCACTAATGTAGATGAACATGCATCTTCAAAATCAAATTAATGGAATCTGCTCTGCCATCAGAATATTTGTACGGAAAGCATCTGTTTAGAAATACAAATATTGTCTCTGAACTCTAATTTTTGGCTCCCATTTTGAAGTCTTGTCTGAAGTAAAATCCTAGAAATCGACTACAAAGTCAAGGCATAAAATCTAGCAAGTAAACAGTACAAAATCCTGCAGGAGTGCCAATGTAAAAATAGCAATAAGGAACACTCAAGTAGCTCGCATGAACGGTCAAGATAAGTCTGATGGCATCCTCTTCAGCAGCAATGCACCTCAGTCCATGCCATTGCAAACAACTAGGTGCGACAGAAGTTTGCAGTCACATTCGTCACAAGTGCAATAGGAGTCTGAGTCACACAGAGAACATGATGCATCTAAATACAGGACAAAACTGTTTATCACTATGAGTAGACTGCAGGAGTAGACTATGAGTAGATCAGAGAGCAGGAAAAATGAAATGCAGTCGGAGACAGCTGAAAATTTGTTTGAGCATCTTTCTTTCTAGTATATGAACTTGCTGCCAGCTGTTTGTTTAGTGGTAAGCAGAATCCATGAATTAGTTTAAAAGGCGACTTTCAAAAAATATTTAGCAGGAGGAGAAGTGATGGAGAGAAAGCTTAAATCTTCCGCAGTTGTTATCTTTCCTGTGTGAGGACGTTGCGTGGCCTCCACAGTCAGCCGAAGTGGCAAGTGTTTCCCAGAGTGCTCTGGGAGAGCTGACACATTGAACTAATCTTTAATTTATTGATGTACTACTTCACTGAGAGATGTAGTATATCAATAAATGGCTTTAGTTAAGAAGCTGAGGTCTAAGACGCAGTGGTAGGAGCTTGCAAAAGTACATCAAAACAGAAAATAAAATCAAGAGCTTGTGGGAGAAAATTGATGTCTAGGAAGGACAGAAAGAACAAACAAACACCACAAACTTTTAAGTACGAGTTTTGTAGAAGGCAGTGTTGTTGGCCATCTTAAACACTTACGCATTTTGCAGGTTTCTACATACTTCTCAGTTGTCCAGAAGCTTATAAAAAGATTATTATGGAATAGATAGCAACACTCATCAGTAATGAAAAACAGTTGCCCTAGGATGGAATGGGAAATCACTGTCCTACTTAGGGCAACACGGACTGGTAACTGACAGCTTTTTTGAGATTATGTACTCTAAATCACTGAACCTGCTACCGCGGTTGGCAGTGCTTAGAGGTTTGTTTGGCTTGATGGTAAGCTCAGCAGACAGGGAAAGGAGTAAAAGCAAGTATGAGATCACGCAACAGAGGAAACAGTATTTGTGGCCTTTTTTACAAACTCCTATCTACGTTTGTACAAAAACAATTGGAAACACAAGAAAACAAGTATACTCGCAACAGCTGCACAAGTGGAGTACCTACCTGCAGCTGGTATCTCCGATATGTCTGACGTCTTCTCATCTTCAGCACACGCAAGTGTTAAGGGTCACTCCCCGTGCCCAGCGCACGGAGGGGCGTTGCCCCGTGTCCCATTCCCAATCCTGCTCTCCCAGTCGGTGTTAGCTGGCTCGGCAGAGCTTCCCAGAGCTGGCTCCCTCAGCCCACTCACATCCTTCTCTGTGCTACCCCAAAGGACAGGCATTGCTAAAGAATCCAGGTGGCACTGGATAGCAGGAGGACTTAGTGCTGTGGCGGGTCCCTCACAACACGCTGCAAGTGAACAGGTGGATCATACAGAAGTATAGCATCTGCAGCAAAGAGAAAAGGAGGTCTCTCATCTAAAATTTTTTATAATATAGTTCCTTAAATAAACATCTGTAGGTGATGTGCTGCTGTTATTCGCATTGCATGGAAAGCTGCTGGAGATAAAGGGAGAAGCTTTTGCAATTGAAGAGATGGACCAGGATGCTTGAATTAGGTCTTATTCCTTGTTCTTGGGTAAAACTGTGCAGAAATGTGGAAGTGCTCTTCCTCCACAGGAAAATGCCACTTCTGTAACCTTGAGACGTTACTGCAGAACACAACAGTTTTGTCAAATTTCCATGATAGAACTGGGCAAGTTTCTCAAAAGCACAGGGTTTTTTCCTGCCAGTCCTCCGCTGCACAACCCTGAAACTCTCAGGAGCCACAGACAGGTCAGGGAATCTGTGATGCCAAGTGCACAGAGCCGAAATCAGGCCAAAAGGAATCTGATCCTGCAGCCTAACAGCTATAGCATTGCTCGAGAAGGTACGTGACAGCAAACTCCAGCCCTGGTCTTAGTTCTGCTGCTCCTGCCTTTTGGGTAGCCATGGAGCACTGAGTCCCACCCCACAAAGTAACCTAACTGTGCCGCAGGACCAGCCCATGCCCCCGTGCCAGGTGAGTCCGTGTTTTCTGTGACCCCTGGTTCAGTGTGTAGATACACTGAGGTGGTCCCTGTACAACCGAACAGCAGGGACACGCTTCACAGTTTCATGCGTAAGCCTGATCAGTGACGAAATTCTTGATTCAGCCAAAAAAAAAAAAAAGGTCCCAAAATAGTGGTGCCTATTCTGCTGTTGCAGCTTCCCTTCCCTGCTTCAATGTCCTCTAAAAGTTCTTCCAGTTTCCCGTCCTTCCCTTGAGCTCTTCCCCTGATGCGGCCCTCTCCCCGCAGCCTGTGCCATCTGGAGGATGCTCGGTGAGCTCTTCTGGCCTCCCTGCAGCTCTGGCTCTCTCCCTCCAGCTCCTTTTTTTTCTTCAAAAGAGCCAACAAACACGACTGTCAGCTAAGGAAGCGAGATGTATCTCTGCTAACAGCTGCTCCTTAAAAACTTAGAAAATCGGTAAATCCTGGGAAGGTTATTCACCCAGGGGTTACACCTCTGGGGCACGCCCTGGCCACGGCCCTTTCCTCTCTGTTGGGTTCTTGAACTCGAGCGGAGCTGTTGAACAATTCTTTGCTACATTCGTTTTCTATGCCAGACACATCTTTGCACATGCAAATCACTTATGCCCCAACGCATTGTTTTACATTCAAAAACGCGATGGCGCTCATTTATTGCAGATTTCACCTGTGCACAGCCTGTATTCATGCCGCAAATCCATTTAACATGTAGCTCTTAATGACACAGGCATCCCCTAGCATTTTAGGGAAGAGATCCAGGTCAGACCTGGGGGTGTTTGGCCAGGCAGGAGGGTGTCTAGCTACGGAGGTCTTTGCTATCTCAGGCTCTCAGACACCTTGCAGTATCGCTACTCCAGCTTTCACTTCAAATCAATCCAACAGTTACGAGTTTCTACAATGTCTTTGCAGTTTCAAAGCATCCTCTTCAATTTCATACTCAGGCAAAGCTGCCAGTGAAAACAATGAGCCGTTTGCCTGAGTAATGAGCATAAAATTGGAGCTGAGGTCAGTAAAAATTATTGCAGGAGAAAGGCTGCAGCAACTATGTGCAGCACTCCTGTTAGCTCCCTGTCAAAAGACTAAACCTTTCGTTCTATAGATCTTTTTATAAACCCCTCTAGCTTACAATTTTCTCTATAAAACAACTGCGGATTTAATTTGGCTTTTAAAGAACAGAAGGAAAGGAAACACCCTGTACCTGATCTGCGTCTGAAAGGTAAAGAGGGAATTTTATATGAAACAGAGCAAGTCAGAACTTTTTTATTTCTGTTTTTATTGGGGCTCTGATTTTAAGTCAGAGAGCGTTTCAGAGAATCTCATATTCTGCTGGGTTTTTTTCCCAATGATATGTTTTTAATCCTCGACTTCACCAGTAGTCGATTGCTTCTTCTGTCCCTTGCTGCCCGCCTCTGACTTACTGTCAGTATTTCTCGCTGACTCTATTCACAGCCCTCCCTTGCTAAGCCCCATGTCTGCGCTGAGATTTCTCCCTACAGCCACAAAGGCAAAAGCCTTAATATAACCTGGAAGCCATGCAAAGTCATCTGTGAGAGACTGAATGGGAGAGGGGGAAAAACCACTGACTGTGCATACTGAGCACTTATTATGTATTTATAGAGGGAGCTAGCCATGGGCAGAGTGAAAACTGACCTGAAAACAGGAGGGAACAATGAGGGATTTTTTAATTTATACTTTTTTTTTTTTCATGATGCAAAATCTGTTACCCCTATAAACCGTTACTAAGGTGGGCTGGGCAAAAGATTTTTGCTTTTTGTTCTGAAGATTAAACCATGTCTGTCTTGACTTTTCAGGAGCGTTTGTAGCTGACTGCAGAGCCGGTGTTACTGTTAGAAGCATGACAGAAACAAAACGTGAAAAAAATTGGAGTAATGTACCTCTTATGAGAGGATTTAAAGCTGTTTGTTATTTTTTTCATAGCTTCTTTTTACCAAACCCGAAATTGGTTAGGAGAAAAGATCTCTGTTATTCAGCATCTAAGTTAAAGCCTGATAAATCTGATTGTTCTGAAGTGTTCTCCTTTAGTCAACAAGAGTGATCTCCAGCAAAAATGAGGAAGATATTTATTCTTGTCCTTATGAATCAAGTGGTATGAAAGACAAGTGTGAAAACATACAAATTCATATTTCTTATTTCATCGTACCTATACTTTGTGCAACCTCTTTTTTCCCATATTCCAGGGCACATTCTAGGGTGCCACTTGCATTGCTTTTAGGAGAAGGCACATAAACATTAGTCGACCAATTTTGCAAAACAGCCTAGAACCAAATAATGCCCTCTTCCCCTCATTTTATTATTAGTAATAATGATAATAATTAGTAATAATAATGATGATTTGGAAGAACTCCCCAGCAGAAACACTCAGTGTAAGAAACAGAGGATGCCACATTCACTTTAAGAATTAATGACAGAACTCTGCTGAAATTTGGTAGAAATTTGACTTACAGGTCTCAAAAAAAACCCCACTTTTTGTCACTGGTAATGTTTTCCCAGAAGCTGGATGACAGGCTGAATAGGCTGCAGATTTATGTACAGCTAATCTAGCTGTGTAATACATGTCCATGCTCAAAAGGTGTCTATTAAATAGGGCAGGGATCCAAATGACATAGAAAAAAAGTCCGTATCAAAGAAGGTGGCACAAGCTTTCCCACCAGTTCACTGCTTTCAGCCCAGTTTCAGGAGGAAACGAGGTTTCCGCAATCAGGCTGTCTGTCGGTCGGTCCTCCCCTAATAATTCTCCAATCCATTAGTGACTTTCTCACGATTTGGAAAAAGCAATGGAAGTCTCAAAGATATTAAGTTCCTACAAGTTTCATAAAAATGAACAGTTGGATAGAGGAGAAAAACCCTGATTAGTGCCTTGGCGGAGGGGAAAGGAGGCAGGTGCCTATGCTACCTCTGCTGCCCATCCCCAGCCTCCCGCCCAGGCACCTCGGTCCAGCCTCAGCCCCTGGTTCGGGGGCTCACGCTCCCCCCAGTTCTGCCTCCTGGCCAGGGGACAGCAATGCAAGGCAGCAAGCGGAGGTATCTGCAAAGCAGTAGAAAGGCAGCTTACTCGTGTCCTGCTGCCCATGGAGCTGCTTGTTTCCCTCCCCCATTTAGCTGCTCGTAAAAGTTGCTGTTCCTGCACTCACAGGGTTTGCTCTTCTTCCCTGGGGACGAAGGAGAGGGGATACAAGGCCAGTTCACTTGCCTTTGGAAACGCCTGAGCAAAACTTCTCTTTTTACTTCCAGTCTTGTTTGGTTAAATTCATTCTTTGAATCTCAGCTTCATTATGGAATAGCTTTGGTCAGACAGAAATAGCATTATTCAGTGAATAAAGTGGATTCAACTAAAAACCTCTCTTAGCTCTTCTTGTGTTTCTCAATACTTCAATTGGAAGTCCATAAAACAAAGTTTTCCCCTCGTCTTTTCAAAGCCACCAGGAAAAACAGCCAAGGCATCCAAAGGAGATATGCAACAGGGAGCTAGGAAAATTATATTAAAGAGTTCATTAATGTTTTATATATAAGAATATGTTCTTGTGGAGGCAGGTTAATCTTAAATTCCTTCCAGGAGGACCACAGTTCTGAAGAATGATGGGAACATTTAGATGTCTTCATTAAAAAATGCAAAGGACAGTAGGTAAGTTCCTCACCATAGTGGGTTTTATTAAGAAGTTGAAAGGGAATTGAAACTGTTTTTCAGAAGACAGTTACTCAATATGCTAACACTTTGCTGTTCCAGAAGAAGTCTTTGGAGAGAAGAGTGGAGGCAAAAAGACCAACAGCAGAGGTACCAGCAGCAACAGGCTCTTTACGTCTAGCTGACAGTTTTGGCAAAGGAGAAGACCAACTGGGTTTAGATGTCATCGGCTATTTATGGGGATTTGCGTATTTATTTCGTTTTTGCATTTAGAAGGGGGAGAACCGCACTGCTTTCTTGTTGCCTGCAGGATGCACTTTTGAAAAAGTCCAGGCAAATTTTAATACTCACAACCCAAGCTAACAATTAGTAGGAGCTGCATGCATAAATTCTTATCCTCATTCCCCATTCAGATTCCTCTCCCTTCCCACAAGAAATATGATTGCGGACAGGTAAGTATTTTCTTTCCCGGGAAGAGAAAAGAAATCGCCTGACCTCCCAGTCGACTGGCATTGCCTGACCTGTCATTGACCTCGCTGCAATTGCATATCCACTGCTTATAAAAACAGAGCTACCTTTCAAAATAAGCCCACTTAAACACTGTGCTTGGGGAAGATGATGGGGAAGGGAAGCGCTACCTGTTTGGTTTTAACATTTTAATAACTTGACAAAACACACAGAGAGGAGAGACGAAGTTCTAGGAATGCCTTCGCCTAAGTTTTCTCTCCATTGCCACCATCCTTTCTGTTGTTCTTCCATGAATTTCTCATCCTGCTACTCCAAAAGTAAGATCAAACCCAAGGAAACAGGAGACTTCTTTAGCTGTTGTCCATTTGATCAGGTTCAGAAAGTGCAGGAGAAACTCTTGAGATCAGTACTTAACATTTTTTATAATGAAGTTTGAAAAATCAGATGCTTTTAGAAAACATCTGAGCGGGTGGATCACGTGGACCAAGATCTTCAGACAGCAAAAGACAAATGCCTTTGGAGCAACTTTCTTCACCAGAGCTCCGTCAGGATGAATTTAGTTCTCTGGATGTCGATGCTTCTTTTCTTCTCTTCCATTAGTAATAGACTGGAGCTCCCCAATTTTCTGTTTTTAAACACCTTTTCCAGAGAAGGCAGTATGAAACAATACGGTCTCACAGTACCTCTGACGTGTTCCCCTACCTTCTCGGTTCACTGCCCCATGGGCGCTCTTTTGGGTAGCCAAGGACCAAGTGAGATAAACACGCGGGGCGTACAGATGCCCGGGAAAGAGTTTCTATAGCAACAGCAACTACATTAAAGCATTTGGAACTTTCTTCCTACTCATCAGGCTTTGGGGTTGCAAATATCGCAGTGACTCTGAACAGGCCAATGCTATTTCCTTTATAGCGATCTCTGCCCTGCTCTCATCAAAACCAGGTTTGTGTTGAGGGGAATCCTGCTTGGGACATTTCAAAGAAGACGTGACCCGATAGCAATAAATAGGCAGCTGAGAACAATGCTCGCCGGGAGCGTGCGGAGGTACGGGCTAGGATGACCAGATAGATATGTGCCACCTTTCAGATCTCTGGTCCACCTGTATTTCTCTTTCAAAAGTCTCACGTTACATGCAAGTGCCCCCTACTCTAGCCTGAGTCTTTGACACAGAGAGAGTTTGTGTAACTTAATATCTTATATTTCGTTACCATTGGTTCTTATTTAAATGCTGCCTTGTTCCATCTGCTGAGTAGCTATGCTGTGTGTGACGGACTAATAAACAGAAAATAATACAAGAATGGCTATTTTATGTGGTATCTTCCTCCTTCGAAATCTTGCAGATGTTTGGGTCCCAGTGATATTTCTTAGAGGATGGAGTTTGCAACTGCTATAATTAAGCAATACAGTACCATTAAATCACTCGAGAGGAAATTAGGAACTAAACTAGCGCTGTGTGCCGAGGAAGCCAAAATTGTGAGCTGAGATCTTTATTCAGTGCATGAAAGTCTGCCTTTTTCTAGTTTACTTTAAAAGAGGTGTTATTCCTATTATACACAATCACAAGATGTAAAAAGTGAATTAAATCTGTATTCAATGTTTATTTTACATCTAAATTGGGATCTTAAATTGTGGGAAAAATATGTTTTTGTCAACAGTGCTTTCTGTTTTGGTAGTACTGTATTAGTTTTTAATGAGCAGGAGAAATGTGCCGATTTGGAGGCTTTCCAGGGGTTTGGAAGTATTCCACTGGGTCAACGCTGAGTAAAAAACATGTTATTCCTTCTTGTTTCAGTAAGAACTAGCTAAAGGTAATGTCACTTCTCTGAGCCGTCCTGCCAGAGCTCCATCTACAGAGAGGCAGCTAGACAAAAACAACCACAGTGTGAGATGTGGAAACGCTACGTGGTAGGATATGAACTCCCAGTAACCTGTCTGGGACAGTGATACTAACGCTGCTTACACACATTGGCTTTGGCAGCAAAGAGCCCAACGGAGCCAGGAGCGTCGTATCTAACGGAGGAGAGACAAGTGTCTCCCAGACAACACTGAAGGATTAAAGCTGGGATAATCCACTATCGCAAGAGCCTCACATCAGAGGACCTACTAGCTCATAGGGAGATTTACAAAGCAGAGCAAAGCTTTTCTGATTCTTTCTTCGATGCTGATTTTAAGACACATAAGGTTGTCCATCTTCATAAGGCTCAATTTGGGCACTCAACTCTGCTTCCTGCCAGCAGATCTGCATTTCTGATAGATGACCATCTTCTCAGTTATCTGCTGCCTGCATCCCCACAAGGACTTTTCTTTTGTCTTTGACAGTCACCAGATCGGATCCTTGACTTGGAAGCTATGACCATCCACCAAAGAACCAAAGCACTGCCTGACTCCAAGAAGTCTTTGTAGATGCTGAACTTGTCAAAAAGTATCATTCTTCTTCTCCCCTTTTTAGGTGTTGTGCTTTTGCTCAGCTACATGTAGAAACACCAGCAGATACTGACGTACGTTTTCAATTTAGTTCTTAGACTTATCTTTCTGCCCCTAAATTGCCACTTCAACAAATTGCTCTTCTCACTGATCTTGACACGCGTCTCCCAGCCTTGCACTAGACCAGAGTTTGGCAGCTTTCATAGATGTGCTTCTCTATTCTTCCTCCAGTTTCCAGGCCCACAGACACTCTTCCTTCCTCTCTACTTACCTACCTTGACCAAATAGGATTTACATAAAGGGGAAACTATCTGTTTGCGTACAAGCGAAGAAATAATTCCACTGTAATCTAAGTGATCCCAAAGCCTTGCTGCACTCTCACAAGGCCGCTCACAGATGTGCCAAAGGAAACCAACAAGGTGCCGCCTCCCTGTCACACTGTTCCCAAGCTCAGGTTTCAAGCTTGGGATTTTTGGAGTGAGCTATTAACTGCATTGCAGCAGCAACTTCCAGCCACCACGAATATCATCCTATTGTGTACGCTGCTGTGCAAAAAAACAGTAAAATAAGGGAGTTCCACAAAGCTTGGCAATCTAAACAGATAAAACAGATTAAGAGACATGGCAAAGAAGTTCTGTAGAGTGGTTGAACCCACAAACATTTAGAGTAACCAGTTAAAGTTTATCCTGCCCTGTTTTTCCTCAATGGGAAGTGGCACTGCCATTTTGATGAGCTACACTGGCATAACACCACAGTCATCCTAATCGTGTCACTTTTGTGGCTGGAAAAGTAAGGCGAGGCTTCAGAGGGGCAAGGTGAGGATCTGAACCCGTCTCTGAAAGTCAGCCCTACAGGCGCTCTCTGCAATCATCCAGATGCCGTTCGTCTTTCTTACCCTAAAAGATGCTGTCCCTGCACAGAGGTCCGCAGTCCTTTCCGTGGTCTTTGGAGATGCCAGGGGATGAGCTCGGCTCAGCCCCGTGACTCTTCACTAGCTTTACAGAAAGACAAGTCTCACCCTGTGAGGCTTGACAGCAGGTCTGTGGCAGCGCTGGGAGTGAGTCTTTTCCATGCCCTCGCCTCCTGGAAGGACACGTTCATTCATCCAGAAGGAAATAAGTCTTTGTGGGTTATACATAGGGTATGGCAGGGTACAGAACACCTCGTTATTTGATGAAGTCAAATTAATCACACCAGTTATCGGAATGCCAGACACTGCTCAAAGAGTTTTGAAAGGCGAGAATCGTCTTTGTCTCATACGAAGTCTCTGCGCAAGAGAGAAAAAAAATCCTGTTTGTCAGCTTCTTCCTTGATTATGTTCAATAAAAGTACACAGGGCTGGTTTTATTTTTACTTGGCAATTTCTGTGTTGCTATGACTTCACTAATCTGCAGTCCATAAATCATTTGAGTAAACAACACACCAACAAGCTCAAATCCAGAGGAAATTTCTCCAAGGCAAGTTTTTTTCATCTTTCTGTTTTAAAGGGAGAACTCAGGAGATTCCTCCTACCTGGGATGTCACCATGAGAAAAAAAAACTCCTGACATTCCCGAGGTTTAGCTTTAAAGCCTATCATTAAGTGTAGGTATTAAAGTGAATAGAGAATAGCACAGTACGGTCAGCTGAATTTTTTTCTCTCTCTGAGTTCTGCTCCCTCTTGACCCTTACATGAGGATCCTTCTGTTGACCAGAGAGTCTCTGCTTCTCCTCCCACTTCAAAACCCTTCCTCCTAGCAACAGAAAAACTATCGATGTGTGGAGGCTTTCAAGGCAGCCCATAGCTGTGCTCCCTTGAATGTCAAAAGGGGTTGGTCTCGCAGCTACAAATCAAATGCCATTTTACTTAAAAATGTATTTTGTAGCGGTCTGCACCTCATCTGAGTTGTTTAGTCGCACATCTATCCTTTGAGTTTTCTCTATAGCTGCAATCCAGCACAAATAACCATGGGATAAGGGAAATGTGCATCGGCTTTATAACACAACTTAAATACAATCCCACAGGGAACAACACTTTATAGGAATCAGAGGCAGGAAAAACAACATGCGGAGATGCACTTACATGAACCGGTAGTTGGTTGGCCTAAGCCTCTGCTGCCTTGTATGTTGCTATTAACACAGTGCAGAATGAGTTCAAAACACAAGGAAAACAACAAAAGATCCAGAAAGTAATATTCACACCCTCGCCTACTTTGTGCAAACATTAGCAGCCACACAATGTGAAAACCGAAACCAAACCATGTACCCGCAGTTTTGTTCATGGCGGGGAGCTACATAACAAGATACCTCTGGGATACAATCAGAATTTTCAAAAATCTCTTTTGCAGGCTGTGAATGAAGATTTTATGCACCAGCCTTTGGGAACCCCTCGCCTGAACAGACTGATGGTGCCGTGGACTGGCTAGAGAAGGATGGTGTGGGTGCCTTGTAATCATCTTCTGCTGGGTGAATTGCATAGTCCTTCTTTATAACCAAAGTATTTTGTATAGCCCTTCCTCATAACCAAAGTATTTTCTTAATAGTTGACAGGCAAACTGACAGGTGAATGACCTGATGTGTAGGGGATCCATGCCTAGGTGTGAGTTAGATATATTGTGCCATGACAGCAAGAAACTTGAGTCCCTTGACAATTAGTTTACCCACCTGTAAGACGGTGCTATTATTTTTCTCACAGTCAGTAACGAAGAAGCCTAAGGAGTCCTTACTTTTATCCTCAGTCCTGTCAGAGGAAAGTATCTTTGCATTATCATGATGCTGAGATTGGTGTTTTCTTTCTGACCACCAGCTTTCCTAATTCTCTTCCAGTAAAGGATCTATCCTGAATTTTCCAGCACGTCGTGATTTTTCCTGGCTGTATGTTGCCTCTTTGGTGCCACAGGAGACAGATGCTGAGACAATATTGGAGAGGCTTTGTTTTCTCCTCATCTGCCCGCATGCGTGGCTCAGTTTCCTCCATTCCCTGGCTCTTGGCTCTCTTCAGCGTCGCTCCAGGCTCACCACTCACAGGTGCCATAGAGGCTTCCCAGCCTGTCAGTTTTTGAGATAGTTTGCTCAGACGTATCCTTGGGAGAGTCTTCACTCCGATAACAGTAAGAAATCCCCAATACAGAGCGATTTAAAGGACAGTAAGAAGGCGGAGACCTGCATCACGGAAGTCCTGGCACAGAAAAGGAAGCCCCAAGACACAAATCTCTCTTCTGTTGCTGTTAGGCGTATTTCCCCTTTGCTTCCACTTTCCGTCTTTCACATGAGATGATCTGCCAGAAAATATTTCTTTAACTGCCTTCAAATGTTCATCTTCTTTTTGCCTACCCCAAGGGCAAACTCAGTCCCTGTTTTATTATGGTCTCTTTTTTGCCACAGAGCCAGCGCAGAGCAACCTCCAAATAAAAGTAGTGCTTTTTCACCCAAAGTTGCCAAAGTGCTTTACAAAGATGAGCAGGCAGTGAGGGTCCCGTCTGCTCAGCGTGGTTAAACGTCCTGTCTGAGGCCATGCAACAGGACATAGCAGCGCTCACACTCAACCTGTGACTCCTCATCCCTGCCCCACTGGGAAGCGCTATTAAGTCTGTACATTAAGCAAGCGCAAACAGGAGAGCTAGGTAGGACTGTGGCTCCTCCCTGGGCTGACCGCTTCAGAAAGTCTAGAAAAAAAATCCAGCAGTTCTGCAGGAAGAAGTTCTTCCTAACAAATGTGAAACTGGCAGGTGTGTGCTGCTGATTCTGATTTTTAGGAAGACATTACATTGGTTTTTTTTCCCCCTTCATGCCATCATTCTGTTTCTCTGAAGACGTCTCAGTAGCATCACCCGTTTTGCAAGTGGGGAATCTTTGTTTGTGGGTACTTTATGCAGCTACGCTCCGCTCTGTGCACCAGCACAGCAAAAGGAGAAATTAATTTGTCAATGAAGACGTCGAGTGTTATGATTTCTTTCTGACGTTCTCTCCTCTTCTCTTTGAAAAGTTCGCCTGCATGCTCCTCGTGCTCTGTCCACCTGTCTCCCTCAACCTTCTGTCTCCCTCCCACCAAAAAAACCCTACAATAAAAAATAGCTTAAAAGCAAATGAAAATTATTGAGTACCAAAAAGGTCAGACATATAAAATTACTTATTTTTGTAATGGAAGTGGGATGTAATTCTTCTTCCCAAAAGTTTTCTACTGGATGGAATTTTACTGCACAGAAAATTTTTGAGCATCACAAGAATCGTTGATACAACGTATATAGATTTGTTGGGGTAACTTATCTTTAAGTTAAAGTATGTGTGTGTGCATGTGGTATCTTAAAAAAAACAATAAAAATCCAAAGATATTCCTTTTTAATAATTACTTTCAAACGGAAACTATGTAAATTAAAATTTGTTTAAACGCAATTTTACAGCAGACGTTTGTAAAATTTTAAAAAAATCATTGTAGTGAAAAGCCTTAATTAAAACGACAACTTGCTGGTCAGTTAGTCAATTAGCATGATTGGCAATAGTCTAAGTGAAAGGGTTAGTATATGTCTACAGCTGAGTCTTAAATATATTGCTGCTCACCATTTATATTGCCATTTGTAGTTTATTTGTTCTCCTCTCTTATCTACAGCTGCTTAGAGTGTGCAAGGATTTAATGCAGTGAAATGTTCCCTAGAACAAGACATCTGGTTGGAGCACACTGAGACCCAGAACCCGCCACTACCAAACAGCTTGTAGCTACTACCAACTGTAGTTGCTCCCAAAATGATGAGTACTTACCTTGCAATTAGTGGAGCCAGCTGAATATTAAGGTGCAGAGCAATGGTGGAGGTGGTGGCCCTCACAGCGGCAGCAGCCACGGCTACCGCAGTGGCAGCCACCACCTCCACCGGTCGCGGGGGCTGAGACCTCCACCCGGGCTTGGGGACAAGGAGGGATACCCGGGCAGCCGGAGCAGGGAGCTGGGGGCAAAGGAAAGCTGGGATCCCATCCCAGTGCCTGGGAGCATGTTCCAGGGCAGTAGAGGGGGAGGGACAACGAGGACTAAAAATGAAAGTGTTGCATTGGACAATTAATTACCAGGTTTTAAAGTAAACCAAATGTCGTATAATCACCAGCTAATTTAGATATTTGTGCAGTTGATTGAAAATATGCAAAGAAAGTAGCATTATTTAAAATTATTTTTAAATGTTTGGAATTTATTAGAGTTTACTATGGAAAAGAGATAATTAAGGATTCTAAATATAATTAATGTGCTGAGTTATAAAAAGCACTGCTTAGGTTAGGGGTTTTCCAGCAGTTAGCAAGATGGTTGACACTATAATGACAACTTTACATTTAAAGATGTTTGCAGTTCACATAAATATGTATTGAAAAATAATTTCACAGTGGATGCATAAAGAATATACCCCCATCTTCATTTTAGAATGCTTACACATGAGCAAGTATCAGTGAAAGATGAGGTTGTGGTAGAGAAGAAAGTCCAGACTGCTGCATGACATGGATTTCCCTTGTCTTCAGCATGTGCAGAATCCTCCTTGAGCAGGCAAGGCAATGTGTTAATTTTTGGATGGTTTATAATCTTGGTTTTTCAAATAAAGTTGATGTACAAACAGTGCAAAGCAGGAGAGAAGAGTTCAAAAAAATGAAGGCACAGGTTTGTTTTTTTTTTTAAACAATTTTTTTTTTTAAATAATCTAATGACTGGTGGTCAGGCTTTTCACTTTGATTCTCCTGAGAGAACCTAGCTCGTGATTTTTGATCACTCAAGGTTTACAGCCCTAGAGGCAGGAAGGCATCCTTCGGCAAGAGCGGGTCCAATTTAACGGCAGGTCTGAGCAAGATGGCAAAAGTCATCTGGCAAAGAGGGGAGTTTGGTTCTGCATACGCTCTGTATCCGCCATCATAAGAAATGTTTGGTTTTCAGACACTTTGCTGAGTTTGCCCGTGCATTCGACTCCCAGCATACCCAAAGTGGAAAGCCGAAACACTGGGATACAGAGGAGGTGGTGCTCTGGGAAGGGTCAGCTCATGCTGCAGGGCATTAACATCAGTCCCAAGGGATCGAAAGCAGTTTAGCTGCAAAGTCTCTCTGCGGAGCCGATGCCAGCATGTGCTGCAGGGAGCCCACGAAGAGTGGGTGCTGTCAGTCACTCACACCCAGGGAGCCAGCCCGAGGAGTGGTCCAGGAGTCTGTTAAATGCTCAGAGGGGAAGGTTGTCCAGACTGTACAACAGACTGTCCCAAACCATTGTAGCCACCAGGCACCAGACATTATGGATCTTCTGGAAGGCTGTGGAGCTCAGCTGAAGGACTGCTACAGATTTAAACAGCTTTAGGCTGGGCTTCCACGTCAGCTGCTGGCAAACCAAACACTTAAAAAAAAATCTTAAAAATGCCCAAAGAATTACAAGCAGGAGAATTATATGGAAAGGCCAAACTTCTCTGGCTAGGAGCTTGAGATTTAGCATAAAGAGGCTTAGGCACTCACTGATTTCAAACAGGTTATAGCCGCCTGAATCTCTGTGCCACCTTTTAAACTGGCACTTAACATCTAAAGCTATTAAAACACAGAGTTTGCCATCAGGTACAGTGGGATGTAATACTTCACCCATCAGGAGGAACAGGCATGCCAGATTTCCCCTGCACTGTGCTATTTGGTCTTTGCGCTTATCGGTCCTCAGGAAAAGTAAATTCAGACTGTGCAAGGGAAAGCAAAGTGCAGATGGTGAGCTAGAGTCTGTAGAAGGAAATTCATTCTTCTCTGAAGCATTGCAAATAGTGTTTCTGCAAATCAAGTCAAGCAGGTAAAAGAAAAATCTTATTTCTGGGCAGATCAGGACTGGGTTTCTTTGGGGTTTTGGTTTGGTTTTAAGATCCTTACTGGATCCTTGCTATTGCCTGACTGGCTGCTGCACCTGGAGAGACTCCCTCACATTTAAGATACCCACTTAGCCTCTTGGAGAAGAAGAGCAGTCAGGGCGAGACTTGTGTAACCTCAACAAACTGAAATCAATCCCTCCTGTAATGGCTTTCCCAACTCTTTGCTTTTATTTTTCTCCAAGCCCAGGAGGATGTCTGAAACCAACAAAAGAGGATACGATACACAGGCGCTTCATTGTACCTTTAAAACTAGAACTTACAGTTGCTTTTTGAAAGTCAGATTTCTTTTTCTTCGGTGGTTTAAGTATGAATTTGAGTCTGTAACTTTGCAAAGGCTTTAAATGAAATTTAGTCCTCGATGTTCTGTTCAGTTTGAAGGAACACATTCCAAAGTAATGAGGACAGAAAGTTAAGTCGGTGTTTTCCAAAGACGTCTGAGATTTAAGTATTACTACAAGCCATTTATTGCATAGACCTTCATTGATTATAGCAGTATTCAGTGCCTACCGTCTGCTGCCAAGCACTGTTACTCCACTCCCTGCTCTAGGGTATCTTGACTTTGCGTGGGCATAATGGCAGAACAACATCTGACACCCCAAAATGAGTTGAATATTGCAGACATTTATCACTACGTTATGCAAAATGCCCCCTCCCCACCAAGACCCTAGGAAAAAAAAAAATTTGCTAAGGTGTGAGCAAATGTAGAGCTGAGGCTGGCGAACTCCGCGCCACCTACCTGCTCAAGATGTCATTTTCCCCTCCTTGCAAACAGGCTCTTATGTGGAGATCATGCTCACCTGTCTCTCTGCATAGTGGGATACTCACAAACTGAAAACGCATCCCTGAAAGATTACTACTACTAATGGAGGATAATACTGTGGAAAGAAGGAAGATAAAACTCCCAGATATACATAGCCTGGTTTTAGGGCTTTAATGGGAAAGAAGACACCTCCTGAGGGGTTTGTGATACTCAGCCAGTTGCAGTCTCATTCTTATTTAGGGTCCTGGTATTTGGCAGAGAAAATTCTTTTTCCAGAGAGTCTCTCCCACTAGACTCCAATGAGATTCTGCTTTTGGGAATAAAACACAAAAGATCTGAGGGGTGGCCACAGATCTCAAAACAATCTCTGAGACTGATCTCTCAGATTGAGATCTCTCAGATTGCTCCTCAGCCACCCAGGGGAGCAGTGCGCAGTGCTGAAGCCCGCAGCCCAAGAGCCAGGGTGGGAGGACAGCACAGCAAGCAGCTGCCAGCTCTGACCAGGGTCTCCTTTCACCCTGCCGGGTCCCCAGGACCCACAAGCAGCTTGAGGGCCCTGCTAACCCATGCACTATTCCTTCAGCAGAAGACCACCGCCCCACTTGGCTCTCTGGGAGTGGCCTGCGCGGTGGGATCTCTCCGGGCGCAGAGCACTGCTGCCGCTGGCACAGCGTGCTCCGCGACTGCCACCACCGCAAGAACAACTCCAGCCGCCCTCCTGGGGGAAGGAGATAAGAGCTGAAAATGCAAACCTCAAACTTCGTGTTCTTCTTTTTCCCACAAGAGCGAAGAGGAGCACCTGCACCAAGGGGAGAGCAAACGGGGACAGGCAAGACCCCGCCACCCACCCACATACACACACACACACACACACACACACACACACTCGACTGTCTTCCTTTCCCAGGTCATAAGCCGGTGTTTCCGCAGGCATTCCTCCAGCAAGGCAGGCTGAGCACAGGCAGGTTTTCTGTACTCCTCTGGCTTTGCTTTCCATCCTGATCTCAGCTATGGTTTCCTCTCCTATGTCTGATCAGACTAAAAAGAACCCATTAAAAAAAATCACAATGACTCCAATCGGAAACAAAATAAATTATTGTACCTCTCTGGACCAGCTGTTCCCCTCTGCCTGCAGACCCCAACGGCAGGAGAAGCGTGATCCCCCAGACTGAAATGAAAACTTTGGGAGGTGGGAGGGGAGCTGCCATGAAACCCAATGGCACGGAGGAAAGGATGTGGCAGCAGGTCACGGAGACATATGCGCACCTTGGCTAGGGGCTGGGGTAGCTGAGTTTTCCCATGATATATGTCCTAGGGCTTCTAAACCTGCCCAGCTCCACCCTATGTTCGTTTCAGACATATGCCTCTGGCTTCCTAATTAAGGGGATAGCCACAAGCAAGGCAGAGTCAATCTCCTGGAAGAAGCTTCTCTCTTCTGCAGTTGTTTCTGTCAAAGAGAATGATTACGATGACTATAAATTATATTCATGTTTTCCTTGCAAAGTCGTAAGGAAATCTGCTGTGAGCCAGGCTGCTGTTCCCTTGGAATTGGGGAACGTGCCTATTCGTTTCTCGAACAGCCATTTGCCGCAGACAAACAGAAAGCAAAAGGAAATATATGGTGCCGGACGGCGACTGGAAGACTGGGAGAGCCAGGAAGCGCTACTGGAGCAGCCCAGCCAGGCCTCTCCTACGGCCCCGTCTCCATCGGCGGAGCGTGCCAGGCGGCAGTGCGTGACCCCTCGGATTTGCCATTGTTACGGAGCCCGTGAGGTTTGGGAGAGTCGCAGCAAAATATTCAGTTTAGAAACAATCTTGTTCCCATATTGTATTACCTGTATTTCCCGTCTGTCATTGCCATTTACAGGGATATTGACATATAAACCGATGTTTGTTTTGTTGAGCTCATTTTCTCTTCCTACCTATTTCCCCTCTGAAATCATGAGGTGAACTATTTGCAGAAACAATATATTTGATAAATAAACTCCTTTTTCCTTTTCACAAATTATCTGGGAACAGACATTGATTTTTTATTACTGTGTTCATTATCTAAAGTATTTGTGAAATTCTTTACAATACTACTCCAAACCATGCACTGCTTCCAAGCAGTCTGTCACAGCTATCGTTAACAATTTTACTTCGTTATCTACTTTCCTGGATAATTCCTCATGTCATTTCCAAATTCCAAAGATACTATTAATTTGCTTTGCATGAGCATCTTCTATTCCCCGCATCAGGATGTCACTGTGCTAGGTGCCGCACAAACACAGATGAAAAAAATTTTTATGCCAAAACACAGTCTAAGTCTAGAAACAGCTGGGTATCACCAGAAAAGCCTGAGCACAGAAAAAGGCCGTATCGGTGAGTATGACAGACGCCGGTCAGCATGTGAGCTGTCAAACAGTTGTCAAATATTTTGTAAGCATTGTAGCAGAGTCTCTCTAAGCAGATGGGAAAAACAATGAGGTGTTTTACATAAATACCTAAATAGTTTTGGTTTATCCTTCTATCTGATAGTAATGGTCCCCTATATATTTAATATTGCTTGAGTTCTTCCCAGACGTCACAGGCTAGCTGCATGAACAACTCTGGTATCAAAACATCTAGAAAACCAGTATTTGTAGAGGTGTTTGTGATCTCCATTACCATTTCTTGTAATTACATTTTCTGAGAGTAAGAGAGATCACAAACAGAATCAGAGCAGACGTAAGAAAAATGTACTTTCCCAAACTTTAGTTTTAAGAAATCTTCCTAAGTTCAATCAGGCAACGTTCTCATCTTAACTGTAGCTTTCCTGCCTGAAAAGGAAAGAGTCTGCATAAAGTGACAGAGAAACGACTGCACATATGAAGAGTTTCCCCCATAATTTTCCACAAGGAGCTCACAGCTCTTTAATAATCACCATTTCAATGTATAAAATCAAGCTTCAGCAGAATCAGGCCAGAGCTTATCATATGTGACTGCTGGGATTATATAATGGGAAAGTTCTCATTGATTTTTATAAAGCATTGGATCCCAGAGATTTTAAAATTAGGCATGGAGGTTGACCCGGTTTGGGTGGAAAAACCTTACAGAATCCCAGGGAAGAGCACAGCCCAGGGAGAAGTCTCAGGAGGTACAGTTATTTTTAACCTTTCAGACCTGCATGACAAAGAATGAATTCTGAAAACTCTGGGTAGAAAAGAGGTATTTAGTCTTGAAATTTTAGAATCCTCTACGCCCTCCCCTAGATCTTGATCCTGGTAGAAAACTTGTAAACTTTTTCTTCAGATTAAGAAAAAAAAATTTTAGTGGACTGAAGCTGCCATTTCACTCATCCCTCCACATGTGTGCGAGACAAGAGCAAAACATTTTCTAGAATGTGATTCAACTAAAGAATAGAATACGCAAGACTAGAGTATCAAGACAGAAAGGGTTTTCATTTTAGCTAGACTCAAGAAAGTTACCTTTCTAACCAAACATGGCGTTCACAAACCATTGAAATAAACAGATGCCTTTACCCTCAGAAATAACGTTTGAAAACCGCTCTAAAAAATGCTGCAGCTTTCCAGCGATTAAGTGCGCCTCATTAGATGATTCAAACAAAATTTGATCTGGACAAGTATTCTGTTGAAATTGTAACTAAATTTTCTTTCAACCCATTGCAGGTTTCAGTCCTTCTTATAAATGTGACAGGATCGTTAGCTGAATAGATTTTACCATATGTGCCAGACAGCATTTCAGATACAAATTTGTTTATTTGTAGTGGAGTAATATTAAATAGGCATCTGTGTTTCAGATCAGGTGGGGATGAGATGCTTGTATTGGTCCCTGATCTTATCATATCAGTGCATATATTTGTTGCTGCTCTGAAATAAGAGGACCAAAGAGACATTATTTTGACAATCTAGTTACATAGTACGTGCCACTTACGGTTTGACATCCTCACAACCGTTTCAGCCTCATTATACCACGTAAAATGGCTAGACTAGGGCTTTAACACACTCCATTTGCCTGATTCCTAACGATGGAAAGGTAAGGAAATGCAAACAACAGAGGAGGCAGAACAAGGGTCTCATTTCCAAAGACCCCTGTACAACCCTGGGCACAAATAGGATGGGGAGCAGTCAGCGAGGCAGGGAAGTTCAAGTTGGCTTATGACATGTTGGTCTAGGACTTCTGTGACATCTCACACAGGCATTTTAAGGCTGGCTTTTATTAGCCAGTGTGGAAATTTTACAGCATGGGACTTCGGAGGAGCTCATGAATCCAGTGGCATGGCCAGGAGAACATCTGGAAGTGGAGCTCACCCCTCCCTTACGCTCTCCCATCCTGTTCCACACTGTGCTTTCTGTGGTGGGATCCTCCCCAAGCGACCCCAGCATGCCGGGCCGGGCCCCGCACAGGCAGGGCTGGCAGCTCTCGCCCTTCGAATGCTGCCGGTGCAACAACAAGGTTACAGCCCCAGCCGTTTGCTGCAGGCACTCGGCGTGCAGCGGCAGCTCAGCAAGAGGTAGCTTTGGGCAATGGCGTCTGGGTTGGTTCCTGCTGCTGCAGCCTCTTAATTCTCACCACTCGCTAGGCCTGTCAGGTGTCCCAGCACAACGCTGCCTCGGACTGAGCCGGGAATGGCTCGGGGGGATTTACCTTGTTGGAGTTTTTTTAAAATGTTTCCTTGTTTTTCTGCTCAAGTCGGATCAAGTTCCTGATTGCGTCCGAGTCTTGGTGCAAATGCGAAGGCAATGCACCGCAGTACTGGCAGAAGGTGGTAATGCCTTAAGCTGGTATTGCCAATGAGGACACGGGCAATTTCTCAGATGGAAAGCACTGGCCTCACAGCCATATTTTGTTAACAGAGCTGAACGTTTCTCATTCATTGCAAGCTGGCTTTGTTTGAGTCCTCCTCCCCGTTTTTAGTGGCAGAAAAGTAATTCTAAGTCAGTGCCTTAGAAATTAAGATTTCTTTTGACATAATAATCTTCCCTAGCTCTTACAAACTTTTCCTTTTCTACCTACAAATTTAAGTGCTGCCACCTTCGCCCAAAAGTCAGAAGTGCAATCCCGTCCTGGCGATCCTCAGGCATCTGCCTTAGAGCCACAACCCGAAGCACAGGACAGCAGAAAGGCGCTGGGACAAACGTCATTCTAAGGCAAGAAAGAGTCAGACTTCATTGATCTACAACTTGACATTCAGTTCCTGCAACTGAATAGAAAAAAGGCATTTATAACCTATTAAAAACCCGAGGATGATTTTAGTCTTTTTTTTTTTTTCCTGGTTGGAGAAATCGGTCTTTCAGAATAGACTGGGAGTTGCAAATAAAGAACAACTTTGCTGGATTTATTTAGAGAACCTAACCCCTTGGAGCCAGCATTTTCACTAATGCATTTTACATTAGCGGCCTGCATCAGGAAATCTTGACTTTTGGTGCCAGGGGGGTAATTAATATCGTATCATGTTTGCAAAATGGTTGTGTTTATGTGGGAATGAGGACTGAGCTCTAACTGGCAAGATTTGAAGTATTCAGCTTTGCCACAGAGCTTCAATGACTTGAACAGAGAGCGGTACGTTGAAATTAAAGTCTTGATGGCCTAGAAGAGCCACAGCTGCTGAAGAGCGCTGCAGTCTTCAGGATTCTGATCACAAACATTTAAGGAAAGTCTGAAGTGTTTTTCTTAAAAATGTGAGGGGACTGCAGATAACAGAAATGGTTGTTTTGCTCCTGTGGTCTCAGATGGTCCAGGAAGCGCCAAAATGTGCATAACACAGTCGTCATCCCCCACTATATCCCACCGCGACCCCGCATCGCTCCCTAGCCTCCATGCTTAACTAGCTAGGAAATACCCACAGATGGTACAAAAATATTTTTTCAGCTCACCTCAAAATTACTTACTTTTGTATACACACCAGCTAGCACAGTCTAAAGCAGCAGGCATGGGTCAATTAAGTAACTCTGAAAAACAGTTCCTGCTGAGCTCTGTGTCTTGCAGGGATTCTGCTGTGCCGCCCCAGTGCTCCTCAGCCTAGGAAGTGGAGCTGCCCCTGTGCTAGGCACACAGCTGCTCAGCTGACCTGCTTCTTCCTCCCTGCTCAAGCAAGAGTGACTAGGGAGTGGGAACTCCTTTCGTGATGGTGGTACAGCTTCCTTTCCTAGCACAGGACTCTTTGCAGCTCCAGCCAGGATCTCTCCAGCTAGGCTGAAGATGGTGCAAGGACATCCTGAACACCATTAGGTTCTCAGCATCAAGATGAGAAAAAGGACCACCACCTTCTATGGGTTGAAGAACAGCCTATTTAATAGCGAACTTGGATTCTCACCTCCTTGAAAGCCAGTGTTTCTCAGCACCAACTGGGAAACTTGCACTGATGCTTAGTAAGGTTGAAAATCACTCAGGCATATGGGACCCTCTGAATCATAACATCATGAATTTGTGTAGACAAAGTTTAAAATTAAAGGATTTTTTATTAACTTAAGAAGGAGTAATAGTATAGCTGAAGAGCAGCAGCACTCGATGTTCAAAATGAGAGTTTCAGCTACTGGTTTCCGAGCATCCATTTCATTGGGATGCTGCAGGTGGCAGGTTCTCTGCAAGACCATTTATTTACTCCCTCCCCATCAGATCTGATGCTGGAAGTTCATGGCTCCCTCAGCGATGGTGGGGATTAAAAGTAAAGGTGTAATCTATGTTAGAGCTAATATATGTTTTGTACTATAATGAGCCAATATACTATTATGGATCTTGCGGTCAGCTCACTGTGTTTGATAAATACAATCAATACATGTTATTCCCCTCTGAGATCCACCCACCATCATCTCTCCATACTCGCCTCTTGCCAGTAGTCATTTGGGGATAATTATCCCCACCAAGAGCCTACCTCTAACATGCTCACTGCCTTTCCTCCCACCATAAATTGGTCTGATACGGGCACTAAGATAACAAATCTAGCCTGTATGGTTATTATTGCTGTTATCTCACTAGTTCCTTGATTCTAAAACAGGGGTAGCAATCTAATAACCTGCTGTAACTATAGTAAAGTTATATGTACCTAACTAATTGCTCCTCATCAGATATTTGTGTAACCAATTATTCCTACCTGAGTCTAGGAGCGATGTCCTAAGCTTGAATACATTTCAACAACACTGTCTACGGTTCTCTGTGAAGTAATGGACCACCTCTTCCTTTCTTACCAGTATTCTGAATAGTTAAGGGTTCATTTTCTGGCTTGCCTTGGTTTTATTTCAGTGTTCTACTATTCTTCTAAGCTTAATCCGAACAATGAGAGCTTTCTGTGCACTTCCTCTTTTATTTGAAGGCACTTACGAGCTCTTGATCCTCCACATTGGGATAATTTGTATGTCTGCCCATAGTATAATTTCTTTAAGGACTTCTTTAGATGTTTTTTCCCCATGACACGTTTTCTCTTCATCTCCAAGATTACAGATGTCGTCTTTGTGGAAGTTTGCTGTTTGTTAGGCTCCCTGAGGAAAAGTGAACTCCTTGACAAATTTCAACCAAATTTGACAAATTTCAATCAACTCGGAGAGATGTTTCAAGACATCACATTCCTTCAAGGGCCTTGATATAACACCACTAGGAAAGAAAAGACATTTGGTAAATACCTCAGTTCAGCAAAGTCTGTTGTTAGAGCTCAACTCATTAGGCATCAGAGAATTCTGCCATAAACTTAGTTCTTGATACTACAATGCAAAAATAGGCAACATTGGTTCTGCTATTCAAAAACATTATTTGCTCCTCTCCTTCCTTTCTTTTCTAAGAGTAAACTCTTACCACCTTATGATCTCTTACTTGAGCTGCCTTTAAGCCCTGCATTGAGAGGTGATTCCTCTTCACTAGTGAGAATGAACACAGAATACCTCTTCCATTTGTCTGCTTTCCCCATGCCTTCTGTATCAAAACTCTCTTAGGAACCTGCCTGTATTCTGCTGCATCCCTTTCCCAAGAGCTGTTTGCACAGTTACCATTCCCCATCACCATCAACCCCCGCATTTCAGATGACTCTGCCTGGTCAGCTGCAGAATGGCCCAGTGCACCTTCGGCAGGTCTAATTTAAAGTCTATAGTAAACTCTCACCATGACAGCATTTGCGCTTTTCCAACTAGTTATTGCCATAGATTCTCAACTGGTCAATCTTTCACACCCCAGAGAAGACATACTGCCCTATTTACTGACAAAGGATCGTCTATCTTCACTTTTTCGTGCTTCCTGAAAAAAGGTACATATACATTGATGTTCAAGCCTATTAATAAATAAATAGAAGCATGTTTCTGTTATGTCAATGCAGTCGTAAGTTTGATCATGCACTTAAGAATCTTTCTGTATATCCCTGTACTTACTCCATTTATATACAGACATCTGGAGTTTTAAGCATATTGATTCATTATCCTCACCCTTGTTCCTCCCTTGATCTTATAAATTTACACCTCCTCCCATATAATTTTTAGTTCCTGACACTGTGTTTCTGGCCACTGACATATTTCACTGCTAGGGACTCACTGCGCATTTGAAGCTGCATGGACCTGCCTTGTCCCACCCCCAGCAAAGAAATTGATGAAGTGGTGCAAATTCAGTGGAGGATCACCAGGATGGAGCACTTGCCCTTTGAGAAGAGGTTGTGGGCACAGGGCTTGTTCAGTTGAGATGAGATGGTTTTGGAGGAAACCTAACGGCAGCCTCCAAGCACCTAAAGGGAGGTTAGCAAGATCACCGAGCCAGGTACTTCATGGCAGTACATGGTTGGAGGACAACAAGCATGAGCTGAAGCAAAAGAGGTTCAGACTTGGTAAAATAAAACTTTTTCACATGGAGGAACATCAGGCAGGTGAACATGGTGCCTAGAGAGGTTGTGCAGTCTCCATCCTTAGAGGTTTTCAAGACCTGAATGAACACCTAAGCAACCTGGTCTGATTTCAAAATTGACTCAGCTATAAGAAAGAGGCTGAACTACAGACCTCTTTAGGTCCCTTCCAATGTGTATTAGTTTATGATCTGACCTTCTGCTTTCTGGGAATGCCACCAGCCATCAAAGTAATCGTAAAGTATCGAGTCCTCCCCTGGCCCCCCTGTCGGCACTGGTGCCACAGACCTTCCCGTGTCCTTGCAAGTCTCCTGGGCTACATTACAGAAGGCTTTATGTTTGTGGATGTTTCTAAGCCTCATCATCTTTTCCTCCTCCCAGCTTTCTACACCCTCCCTTTACTCAAACATGAATTTTTTGCTTTCAAATGCTACACAGCTCCCAGATTCATCAGTGTACAACCGTATGGTGGATAAATGGGCCCTTTATGCTCTCATGATCCTATGCCACAGACTGTTGGCACCACTGCCCAGAGTGCACTTAGGCATCCGCTCTCCTCAGATATTCATTTATCTGGAGAAAAAGGCGTACCAGTCTCTCTTGCTGTCAAGATCTACATGTGCAGAACATGGTGTGGGAGAGGGGTGTTCCAGCCTCAGCCAGCAATGCCAGTCAGTAAATCTGTGGAAACCCATGAAGCCTCATATAAACGGAGTAGCAAACTCTTCTTGTTGATGTAGTCACAGGTGCCCACAGTGCTAGAAACTGAGGATCCAGTGCTGGGTGAGGTTCCACATAACCTTACAGATTTTGGCAGAGGGCAGATTTTGTTGTCCATCCTCCTTGTAGTAGACTTTCCCACTCCAAAGTCAGTCATCGGCCACTAAGTAACAGAAGCAAGCCTCTTGGGCACCCTCCCCCTCACTGGTTTTTGGAAGGTGGTGTGCTCTTGTAGAAACACAGGGAGCAGTTCCCTATAGAGATCTTCACCCAAAAGCCCCGCTTCCAAATTATGATGTAAATCCACCCATTCACAGCTGTCTCTTGGACTCAGAGCCTCCTCTTAACAATAGAGGAGGTGATCTCAAACACATATCAAAGGAGGAACTATAGATGTCTTACCATCCATGTGGGTAGTGCACAAATAATTGCTATCTGTTCTTTGTCACAGACATCCTCCAGTGTCTCCAGCAGCAATTCTACCTTTGCATCTGTGTCACGCTTCAAGGTGAGTCTTGCCTGCTACCCTTCTAGAAGATAGGCACGGTCAAAAGATGAGCTGTCATGGCTCACAAAAACAGAACAGATGATCAACATGGTCTCATGATGAGAGAAACAGCAACAAAGCATAGAACTTTGTTATACTCAGATGGGAAGCCTCTCTGGGCTTAAGAAATTAGAGACTCTGGCACTTATAAGCAGAACCTTTTCTCCCCAACAGGAAGTTTTTACATAAGATACTTCATGATAGAAGGCAAACATTTTATCCAAGCTGGCAACAGCCTTGCTAGCAAACAGACAGATGTAGTTATCTAGGTGTTCAAATAAGCTAGCTCTGAAATGATCTGTATCATTGCTGGGGGAAAAAAAAAAAAAAGGAGAGAGAGAGATACACGGATCATTAACCTTTGAGATTGACACCGTATCAACTCGGCAAGAAACTATCTTAACAAGTAAGGCCATAATCAGTATTTAGATAGAAACTCTGCGAACTGTGGCACTTGTTTTTATTGTAGCCCTGTAGAATGGAAGCCTAAAGGCTCAGGAATGAGAAAAGCTGTTACTGGGAAAATGTAAAGAAGGCAACTTAATACTGGAGATTCAAACTTCTTCCCTTATTTGAAGTTTGCTAAAAAACAGTCATGAGGTATAACTGATGGAACGATTTAATTTAAAAAAACCCTGAGTATTCTACCAAGCCTGCCCTAGCAAATGGCATTTTTCTACAAAAGTATCTGTAATGGACCCATGTCAAGATGCCAGCACACTTCTGGCAACACAAACTGCAGTAGGTGATTGGAATTTATGCTGTGTAAAATTAACTTTTAGATGAAATGAAAATTATGAACCAAAATGCAAAAGCATTTATATGGCAATTCACCTATGCCATTTGTTGAAAAAGTGTCAAGGCAAGTGAATATAACGCAGTGCTCTGAAGTGCTCACAGACTCGTAGCTCTGGCTACTCCAGCAGCTTCCTCTCCAGCCCCACAGCTCTTCCCCACCAGAAACCCAAGGTGTACATACGCGGAGTCACTGACATACTGAACTACCTTCATTTCTTACAGACCAAGTGAAGAACAGTAAGGGAAAATTCAAAAACATTATATATAAAAAACTGAAAAACACTCCTCTTGTAAAATGATCAAGTCTTAGGTATAAGAAAACCATTCATTCTGCTAGATTAGTCAAGAATTTTTCTTGAAAAATTGTGTCACACAAAGCTTATGAGAATAGAGTGAAAACATGCAGCATCTTAGAATCATAGAATCATAGAATGGTAGGGGTTGGAAGGGACCTCTAGAGATCATCTAGTCCAACCCCCCTGCTAAAGCAGGTTAGCCTAGAGCAGGTTGCACAGGAATGCATCCAGGCGGGTTTTGAATATCTCCAGAGAAGGAGACTCCACAACCTCTCTGGGCAGCCTGTTCCAGTGCTCTGTCACCCTCACAGTAAAGAAGTTCCTCCTCATGTTCAGGTGGAACTTCCTGTGTTCCAGTTTGTGCCCATTGCCCCTTGTCCTGTCGCTGGGCACCACTGAGAAGAGTCTGACCCCATCCTCTTGACATCCACCCTTTAGATATTTGTAAGCATTGATCAGATCTCCTCTCAGCCTTCTCTTTTCCAGGCTGAACAGACCCAGCTCTCTCAGCCTTTCCTCATAAGACAGATGCTCCACTCCCCTAATCAACTTTGTGGCCCTCCGCTGGACTCTCTCCAGTAGTTCCCTGTCTCTCTTGAACTGGGGAGCCCAGAACTGGACACAGTACTCCAGATGCGGCCTCACCAGGGCAGAGTAGAGGGGGAGGATCACCTCCCTCGACCTGCTGGCCACACTCTTCTTAATGCACCCCAGGATGCCATTGGCCTTCCTGGCCGCAAGGGCACACTGCTGGCTCATGGTGAGCCTGTTGTCCACCAGCACTCCCAGGTCCTTCTCCGCAGAGCTGCTCTCCAGCAAGTCAACCCCCAGCCTGTACCGGCACATGGGGTTGTTCCTCCCCAGGTGCAAGACCCTACACTTGCCCTTGTTGAACTTCATCAGGTTCCTCTCCGCCCAACTCTCCAGCCTGTCCAGGTCACGCTGAATGGCAGCACAGCCTTCCGGTGAGTCAGCCGCTCCCCCCAGCTTTGTATCATCAGCAAACTTGCTGAGGGTACACTCTGTCCCTTCGTCCAAATCATTGATGAATACGTTGAACAGGACTGGACCCAGCACTGACCCCTGGGGAACACCGCTGGTCACAGGCCTCCAACCAGACTCCGCACCACCGATCACTACCCTCTGCGCTCTGCCATTCAGCCAGTTTTTGACCCACCTCACTGTGCGCTCATCTAAGCCACTCTTCCTGAGCTTTCCTATGAGGATGTTGTGGGAGACAGTGTCAAAAGCCTTACTGAAGTCAAGGTAGACAACGTCCACTGCTCTCCCCTCGTCCACCGAGCCAGTCATGCCATCATAGAAGGCTATCAGATTGGTCAAGCAGGATTTACCCTTGGTGAATCCATGTTGACTACTCCGGATAGTCTTCTCCTCTTCCATGTGCTTGGAGATGAGTTCCAGAATGAGCCGTTCCATCACCTTTCCAGGGATGGAGGTGAGACTGACTGGCCTGTAGTTTCCCGGGTCTTCCTTCTTGCCCTTTTTGAAGATTGGAGTGACATTGGCTTTCCTCCAATCTTCAGGCACCTCTCCTGTTCTCCACGACTTTTCAAAGATGATGGAGAGTGGCCTAGCAATTACCTCCGCCAGCTCCCTCAGCACACGTGGATGCATCCCATCGGGACCCATCGATTTGTGCGTGTTCAGTTTGCCTAGCTGCTCTCTAACCCAATCCTCATTGACCAAGGGCAAGTCTTCATTTGTCCGTGCTTCCTCTCTTATCTCCAGAGTCTGGGAGTCCTGAGGGCCAGTCCTAGCAGTGAACACTGAAGCAAAGAAGGTATTCAATAACTCTGCCTTCTCCGTGTCCAGCGTCACCAGGTCACCCGCCTCGTTCAGCAGCGGGCCCACATTTTCCCTAGTCTTCCTTTTGCTCCCAATGTACCTATAGAAGCCTTTCCTGTTGTCCTTCACCTCCCTTGCCAGGTTTAATTCCAGGCAGGCCTTAGCCTTCCGTGTTGCATCCCTGCATGTTCTGACAACAGTCCTGTATTCCTCCCAAGTAGCCAATCCTTTTTTCCACATCCTGTAAACTTCCTTCTTCCCTTTGAGTTTTTTTGCGACCTCCTTGTTCATCCACGGAGGTCTCCTGCCTCCTTTGTTCGACTTCTTCTTCATCGGGATGCACCGATCCTGAGCTTGGAGGAAGCGGTTCTTGAATATTAACCAGCTCTCTATGGCCCCCCTGCCTTCTAGAGCGCTAACCCAAGGGATTCCTCCCAGTAGGTCTTTGAAGAGGGCAAAGTTAGCTTTCTTGAAGTCCAGGGTTCTAATCTTACTTGTAGCCCTGCTTCTTCCACGCTGGATCCTGAACTCCACCATCTCATGGTCACTGCAGCCAAGGCTGCCCCCAACCTTCACATCTCCAACCAGTCCTTCTCTGTTTGTTAGTATCAGGTCCAGGGTCGCTCCTCTCCTCGTCGGCTCCTCCACCACCTGCGTTAAAAAGTTGTCACCAATGCTCTGCAGGAACCTCCTGGACTGTACATGCCTGGCCGTGTTGTTTTTCCAGCAAATATCAGGGTGGTTGAAGTCCCCCATGAGCACCAGGGCCTGTGACTGTGAGGCAACTTCCAGCTGTCTGTAGAAGGCCTCGTCAAGTTCCTCTTCCTGATCAGGTGGCCTATAGTAAACACCCACAACAGTGTCACCTGTATTGGCCTGCCCTCTAATTCTTACCCATAGGCTCTCGACTCGTTCTTCATCCACCCCTAGGCAGAGCTCGATACATTCCAGTTGCTCTCTGACATAAAGAGCAACTCCACCACCCCGTCTTGCTGGCCTGTCCTTCCTAAAAAGTACATAGCCGTCCATGACTGCATTCCAGTCATGCGAGCTGTCCCACCACGTCTCCGTGATCGCAATGAGGTCGTGGCCCCGTGACCACGCACAGATCTCCAGCTCCTCCTGTTTATTCCCCATACTGCGTGCATTGGTGTACAGGCACTTCAGGGAGGTAGTCGAGCACGCAGGTTTCCCCGGAGGGGCGCACAAGGATCCAATGCCTTCATACCCATCCTTGAGGTGGTTGGATTCCTGCTTCTCATTTTGGGAGGCAGGCGAGAAACCTTTGTAGCTGCCCTGATTATCCTTGCTTTTTTGCTTGCTTATGCCGTCAATTGCAATGGCATGAGTATTGCCATTGTGGACCCCACCCCCCGAGTCATTCAGTTTAAAGCCCGCCTCACCAGGTTGGCCAGCCTGTTGCCAAAGTTTGCTAGCTTGAAACATCTTGCTAGCTTGAAACATAAATATGTCACTATTTGTATTATTTGGATGATGTATTTCACCCAAAAATACGGGAAAAATTGTAAAAAAATATTTCTGAACAGAACATTGCCAGCCAGTTCCAATCTAGGTTTCAGTTTTATTTTGCAACCGAAACCAACAGTCCGCTGCTAATATCACCTACTTCTAAGTTTTGCAGAGTGATATTTGAAAAGTTATAACAAAAAGAAATCTAAATATACTCCCAATATTTACCGTCAAGGCACCAAGAGAAACATCTTCCAAACTCTAACATGCTGCTTGTTGCACAAAGCTGTGAAGCATGAGGTTTTGCATTCTTTCAAAATAAACTGTTTCCTCCGATATAATGTTAACTGCGCACATTGTTACATACATCAAATTCATTTTTCTAACCCTACTAAGCGCCCATGGTTTCAATAATATCTTGAGGACTGAATTTACCGTTGTGCAAGTTGCAGAGAGCATTTGCTGCTATCCATTTTAAAGGCGTGGCCTTTAATTTTCACCATGTTATCCATATCCTTGCAAAAATTACACTATCTGTTATGTACCACTGGTTTATGCATACTGACTTCTGAAATAAAGAATCGCAAACATACTCCATTCGCTCCACTCATTACCCACTCATCTTTTTTTACCTGAGCTGTCTTTTTTTGATATGGGAGAGACAAGGATTAACACAGCACTTGATAGCGTTGACAAAACTCCGATCATTGTTACGATATTTTGTTAAGTGTTCCATACCACTGCTTTTTGAACATTTTGGTGGCACTGTGACTTCTGATACCCACTGAACTTAAGTTTTACTGCACAGTCTGCAGAATGTCTCCTGACAATGACTACATGGATATTACCCCATTCAGTACCTATTTTGTTGGATTTGTAAACATCAGCCATTTCTTAAGCTCTGCTATGGTCCACCGCATTTCCACAAAGTTTTAAGTCCTGCATAACCTAAGTAGCATCATTTTCACTCCATTTTGCTACCTGAACATGTATTCTTTTCTTCAATTTATTTGCTGAGTGTTAATCAGTGGTCCCAGTAAAGCTCTGGCACAATTTATTAGCAATCTCCATCATTTTTCGTATTTAGCATTTATTTCTATTCTCCTTCCCATCTTATCTAATTTCAAGCGCTTCACAGTCCACCTACTACATGCTTTATTTCTATGGTAGCAGCTTCTCAGAGAACTTCAGGCTTTGTGAACACATAAATAAAGATCAATTCCATCAAATTGTGCTATCAACTTTTTAAATAATTCTAGCAGATCAAGGGGCGGGTTTCGGTCTCTCTTTTTTAAACATACAATTTAATATACTACTGAAAATCTTGTTTTGGTTTGGTGTTCGTTTGTTTTTTTAACTTACCACTTTATGCTTGTTTGGGTTCATCTCATAGGATTTTACCTTTATGCTTCTACCTTATGATACAGCAACTGTCACCTATGTATGAAAATCAGCTACTTTTTAAACTTTCTTCAGGACTTACGGCTGAATTCCACATGGATTTGCTAACGTAACAATTTCTCTTCATTTTGTATATTTAAGTAGTCTCTCCTTTTTTTGAATCCAAAATCTGATTACACTTTTTTTTTTAAGAAAAGAACACATTGAAGTATGTTTCAGCATCCTCTGTGGTAAGAACTGTAGAAGTGCAATGGTATTTTTGCACTGAAGCCCTTGACCCTCTTTAACAAGGAGCATTTTCTCAAAATAATCGATTACTTTAAACATTTAAAAGTAATTTTAGATAAAAACATCAAAGTGAGACTATTCGCAAAAAGATACATTTATCTTGCTTTATGAAGCAGCACCTTCTCTTACTTATGTTACAACATTGCGAAGTCAATTTCCTTTGAAACAGTGAGCCAGCTTCTCCCTACTGCGAATCATTCACAGAGCAGAAAGGGAAATAAAATCATCTGCAAAAAGAGGGCAAAATACAATGGCAAAAATCACAGGGCTATGATAACTGAAATTCACTTAATTCATTAACTACTCCTCCTCTTTACTCTTTGGACATTTGTATCATTTCTGTTCACATATTTGATTTGCTGTGTCGGTCCCTCTCTTAGGTCTTGTTGTCTACATTCCATGTAAAACGCCAAATGTAACACCCTTTTTAGTAGCTTCCTATTGGTTGGATTTTATTTAATAAAAAATACTTACTAAAAAGAACCTTGCATCTTGCTATTTCATTCTGGTCCTGTCATGCATTCCTGCTTTTTTGTTTAGGGAAAAAACGTTCTTTTCGAATACATAATTTTAGTAGAAATACTTTTCGTGTGGAGCAATCTCCTCTCGAGTTGTTCTTCTGGCATAGTATCAGAGGAATAAGGTAATTTTTGTCACCGCCAATTAAAAAGTTTTTACGAAACAGGACCGTTATAAAACAATTAAACCTTGCAAATGCAGTAGTCTCTAGGAGGGAAACCCTGGAGGAAATTCTGCTTATTAAAATTGCAATTTTAGTTTCCATTAAAAAGGAGAATAAGACAACAGAAGATGGGCTGGCAAGACAAATTATTTCTTAATGTCAGTTGAGCTTATTTCAAATGAGATAACATATCTACACCAGGTTGGGTTCAACACATTTTTGCCTCCTCAACTCATTTATCTAATTCAGTCATCTTGATTATAGCCTCGTGGACTTTCATTTTCAGAGAAAGAATTTCGTAACAAACAACCTACACAACATGCTGATTACTGAACAGTTAATTCTAATTAACTCGGCTATGGCAAGAGAATTTTGATAAAGTCCTAGAATGCAAATACGGTTTGGTTATTCCGGCCAAACTTCTACAAAATAAAAATCCACAGCAGAGTCTCCAGATGAGACATCAGAGTGATGGGGATCTAATTTAAAGAAACAAATGAGAAAATTAAAATCACAAATAATTTATTCTTCCGTTAGAATTGATGGAGTACAGTTTTAAATAGCAATGAAGTACACAGTGGTGGAAAATTGGCACAGAACCTACAAGCATTTCATTCATAGTAACGTTCCTCATGCCGTATCTGTTCAAACCTTGATGTGTATTTTCTACTGACTTTAAGAAAATCGTTTTCCACTTACAAATTATCAACAAATTGAAAATCTTGTCTTCCATGTATGTCATACATATTATGAACACCAGTTGTTTTTCTTTTCCCCCCTCCAAACTTAATTGCCAACTGAAAAAAAAATTATTTTACTGCTGGGCTAATTTTAAGTCTTGTCCTTTATGAAAGTTGCCAGGAGTTCTTGACACACATATTCCTGCACAACAGAATATCCATTTATTTATCAGGACAGTCTCAAAACTGATTTTTTTGTGTACTATGCTATTGATCAAGGTGCTGCCTCTATCTCACATGCAACACTATAAGCATTAATGCAGTTCAAAACAAAATTTGGCATTTACCTCACCAACAGGTTTTATATTTGATGCTGTAAAACATCCCTTGGTCTCATGTTAACCATAAGAAAAATGGACACGCACAAAAACGCTCCCTTTGTAAAGATATTAACTCCCAATCAGGAAAGTTTAGATAGGTTTTACAAAGTCTTCTAGGCTATTTTGATACATACGAATTATTCAACTAAAGGTTAAAATACACTTATACAATACAGTCCTGTCCTCCCTATTCTTTTTCAAGTTCTTTGCATATTCAAGCCAAGTGAAATTAATATCTGTCGTTTTCTTTGTTATTGCAATTAAGAGGGATTACAGCCTGCTTATGCAAAGCTGCGACAAAACACTTGAGAAACAAAACCCAAACATTTATCTTGTTACCTAAAAAATGTTGCAGAAAATTGTCAAACTATGTTAGAAACAATTTTTACAAAAATGCTTCACTCAGAAAAATTGGAAAGCTTAAAAAATTAATCTTTGCACAAGACTATATTATACTGTCCTTAATTATGTTCCCATTTAGATAACTGGGATTCTTATTCTTTGTACATGAACCTATCAGAGATGTGTGATGCTCTCCATCTTTTTTCACTGTTATCTTTATTGTACACCATTTTGAGACTTACACAATCAAGCGCTTATCATGCCCCTACCCATTTTTAACAGTATATTTCTCATCCTGCCCAGCGAGTAGTGTACTGTCTTGCATATTCACCACGTGAAAAACATAATATACAAAATATTGCTGCTGTAAAAAGTGTGCATCTCCCCTTTCCCCCTACAAAAAAAATCTGTGGAAAAAATATTAAATTCCCATAACCTTCATAAACATACAAAGCTGTTCGCACCTTTCAGTCTGTAACAGTCTATTTAACATACAGTTCTCAACTCACTGCAAATTGTTATGTCACGCATTTTCTGTCCAATATTGCCATCTAGAGTAGAGATGTGAAATCGGTTTCTGAGAATCTACAGCCTTTAACAATTAACCCATAAAGACTGTATACCGTAAAACAGCCATAAGATTTTTCCAAAATCTAGATGGAATGGAAGGTTCTTGTCTCAGGAAGATGTCCACGGTGCTGAGGAGACAATATGGCTGCTAATAGATATTGCCTACTGGAATGTGAGTGCTTTTTCACTGTTGATAATTTCCATACTGACCCTAAAAAGGCAATTTGAAACACATAATTAGACCACAAGGCATCTATTCTTGTATTGAAAGCTGGAGTCAGAAGACCATCCAAATAAACTATGATGTTAAAAGGTGGAAACAAGTAAGAATAAACAATAAACCAATATAAGCAAATGGCACAGAGTTTCATCTCACTAAAAATCCTTTGTGTTTTAATTTAAGACTGATGATATGGATTTAAAGCCAGGAACCTAATTTGATCAGAAGAGTCTATCTTTACATCCAATAAAAGATGGGAACTACTTCCCACCTAAACTTTGAAAATTATTTCAAAAAGACAAGGTCACCTAAATTCAAAGTAATTTATAAAACTAGACTGCTTTCAGAGATGTCTAAAAATATTCATGTATCAAGCATCACAGAACGGACTGATACATGTATCTCAAAAATCAAGGCACATCCCAGTGAACATAAAGAACTAGTCAACATATCCTATGGGAATCAATAATTCCACGGATCCAATACATGGAATTATTACTCTTATTGATACTCTCTATTTCTTTTGACAGAATGTCAGGTACTGCAGAGCAGGGCAGAGGTGAAAGCATCAGTGCTACATGCTTACCATAACCCTTCACCACAGGGTTCAAAGCTTGCAGAAACAAGTAGTGTGCTACAAAGCGAACATTCTCCAAACTTCAGTCCCCCCACCATTCCATGTTAAGTACCATCACGATAAGGCAGTATTTGAAATTCCAGTTTTATGTTGCAATGTCAGTTTTTTCCATTGTAACATGACAATTGGTCAGGAAGAAGAGTTTCGGAACAGCTGCCAGATGAGAATTTAAGCAGCACAATTCCTATGGGAATGGCTAGTATGAAAGAGCGGAGAGGTCTTCTATAATTGAGTTTCCCAGTGGAACTTCAATTGCACAAACTGGAGGAGCAGAGCCCTCTACAGAGAGGGTTATCCGCTTCTACTGCAAAGAAAGCTGGAAGAAACTCAGCAAACTGAAGTTAAGTTTCCCTGACCCTACATTTGCCACAAGTAAAGCATTTTCCTGTAGCTTATTATTTACAGGAGGAAGCTATTAGTTCAGTGAATGAGCATTTTGTTCATCTGTTAAATAATTAGAAGTAATTGCAAATCTAAACTACCACACTGAAAGAGTTTGTTCCTTCTTCCTTGTCTTTTCTGATTTCTGCAGAAAAGAAGTCAACTGTTCTCCTTTAAAAATGCACGCAATCGTAGCTATTCTCACTTCCAAGGGAAAGTTGTTCTTCAGGATTTTATTTAAACACTGGAACCTTAACTTGATCATAAGGTATATTTAGTTACACTCCATTTTATTATGCTAAGGAAAGCAATAGTGTACATTTTAATGGCATTTCTGGACAATTCATATTGCAAAGATTAGATTTTCACAGTTTAGTACCTTCTACAGGAATAAAACCTCCACTTCATCCTTTAATTACAAGACAGTTTTTTTACAGGAGTCCTCCACTACGACTTCAGCCTAGACTTTCTGTGGTTCTTGTTTGTTTGTTTTAAACTTATCTTAGTAGTGATAGGAAAGAAGCAGTGGGAAAGTCACTTCTTTCCCATGTTCAGTGTTCCTTCATACAGCTCAAAGAAAACCTGCAAAAATAGGCTTAATGTCTCCCCACACAGTTCTGCAGTAGAGGGACTTCAGTCGCACACCTGAGGTGGTTCTACAACTGGAGAGGAGGATTACTGGATTTGGTTCGTGGAAAATCAACTGAACCATTTTTATTGCAAAGCAGTAACAAAGAATGATCCGCCATGAGATTTTAGGACTCATCTTTCATATTAGTCATTCACCATGAGGCTATGAAACAGATCACCTTAATTTTTAGTGTTCAAACATATTGTCTGGAGCGCCTCATTTTGCCAAATTGCATTAAAACTTTGTAAACTCAGAAGAGAATGACTTATCACATATCCAGACAAATGATTTTGGGTAACTCACCTGGAAATAAAATCCATGAGAAACATATATACGCACCTGAGAGACCAAGTCTTCAAATTCATTAGTTTAAATCTCCACAAGAAACAAAAACTATCAAATGAGTGTCAGAATCACAACTTTCTCATTAAATGAAAGAATACCTGGTCATATCCATAAGGCCTCTGCTGTGGTGGCTGTGGTGGCCCAGGCTGTGTGGGTCTGTATCCCCCATACTGCTGGCCTTGTCCTTGTGGATAATTGGGATACTGAGGTCCTGGACCACTCTGGGAGGGGCCTGGAGATCATTAAAAAGTAAACAAAAAAAAAAAGATTGCTTAAGGTGTTAGGAAGAATAGAACAGTAAAAGCATTGAATTTTACAGCCGAGCAGGGCTAAGAAGTACCACTACTGTGTAATTAGGTCTTTTCCTACCTAAAGACATACCAGGGATCAGTGGTCCTCCTCTCACCCTGGAAAGCACCTTAGCTGACAGGGCCTGTTCTCCAGCCAAAGAAACATTTACCTTTATTTATATATTCATTATTTATTAGCAATGCACGCAGTTCCACACACAAGGTTGTAAGACAGGGAAGAACAAGGCGAGAAATGATAAATCGTAAACACAAACACTTTCCAGGATTTAGGGAGGCACACTCTCCTCCTGCTGTATGCTGCTCCAGTTCCAGAACTTTACAATGCCAGGAGCAGCCAGATGATCAGCTGCATTTAGCATTTGGACCTTTTCAAGAGACCAGCAGCGCTGCACTGCCAGAAAGTCAGTTCTCACACCACAGCAGGCAAGCATAAATGGGATGTCAGGCAAGCAAGTTACATGCATAAAATGTGAGATGTGACAACCAGTAAATGCTATTGTGGGGTGGAAAAAGGCACCCTCTACTCCATACTCCTCTGGTCATCTTAACTTTCCAGGAAAACGATAGAGAAAAAAACCCAAACCAAACCAAAAAAACCCAGCAAATCAACTTTGGCTCCAGCTTTTCTTGGCTGTAAAAGGATGCAGTTCTTTTGTCAACACAAACTCTTTCTGTTACTATTTACAGGGACTTAGCCTGTCTGCCACTGGAAGCTGCAAGTTACTACCGTCACGCAGTACAACCATGTTCCAAACAAAATTAACCTCATCCCTTTCTACCTTGTAAGAGATTGTGTACTGTGTATTTCAGTGACACTCCATGAGGATCTTTTGCAGTGGATCTAAGTCAGCTTTTTCAACATCATCCCTTAAAAACTGTCAGTCAGGAAGACTTGCAACTCTTCAGAAGTGCTTTCTTTTAAACAAAGCAAAATTTTTTTTCCCATCTCAGAAGAAACAGGTATATTTCAGCAATAATGTGATTCAGTGCTAAGAGGGCTAGTTTTAGCTACAAGCACTGGACATTAAGATGACATCAGCTGGTAACTTAGTAATTCTGGATCTATGAAACAGTGAAAAACATGACCTGGAGAAGAAAAGCTCCATAGGCTATTATCATTCTCCTCAGGCCTCAAATCCCCTTGAACTATGCAGTTTCAGCTTTCTACAGTAGAACAAAACCTTAAAGATTGATAATAATGACTGGGATGCTGATTTATTTTTGCAAATTAGAAAGCAATTAAATATTAAAATCGAGCAAGGATACTACATCCTAAAAAGTGCTGTGTTCATCTGACAAATGAAGCTTGGTTTTATTTATTCATGGTAATTCTTTATCATTGCATTCTAAATATTCAGTGGCAGATTTTATAAAATAAAAATGGAACTGCAATATCTATTTCTACTAAAAAACAGAAATCGAGAAGTATGCTATTTGGGTATACAAATCACAGTGAGGAAGTCGCTCCAACAGATTTCTTCATCCCTTTCCTCTAGTATTTCTTAACCTAAATTTTCAGAATAAGTCAAATTTTATTTCTTTACTTATAAAATTTAGAATAGTGGGCTAGACAGAGCTTCACTCTGGAATTTATCTATATGGCAAACAAGTGAGCCGTGCCCTTCCTCGCATACCCACCATGCTTAAAGCTTTAGCACTTAATCCTGCAACAAAACTAAAAGTTAAAATACATGACATCAGATTTCAGAGACTCCTTCTTCTAAGTATGTACAGCTTTACAATATGCAAGCAAGCAAAACTTAGGAGCAGTATTCTCAGTATGCTCTTCTGACCTCAAGTTTTCAGAAGCAATGCCCAAAAGTTACATAGTTCTACTTCGAGTTTACTGTTTGGGAGGTCTTCCTGGAATTAAAGGACTACATTATCTCACTTGCTACAGAGAATTTCTCATTCCTGCCACACACAGAAGGTTTACACTACTAGTACAAATTTATAAGACAAACTATCTTGAAAGCTTCATTGGCAATGCTTATATTTATTTCCTTACTGGTAAGTACAAGAATTTTAAAAGAATGGTTAGTGTATGTTCAATATAATCTTAAAGTAGTTTTTAAAAGATGTTCTAAATGGCAAATTTAAGGATAAAAGGGTATAAATGGCGCTCTGCCATCTTTCTGCCCTCCTGACCGAGTTCACCAACAGAGGACAGAAAACAGCAGAGTCTTTCTGAATCTTTCTAAATTAGACACTTGTTATAATGGTTTCTAGACAGCCTCCTCTTCTATGCTACCACATTGTCCTAGATTGCCAACAGATCTACCTCCCAAAAGATGCTGTCTTCTACGCCTTCTTGTTTTGGCCCAGTGAAACTGTGGGCATAGAGCTTTTCTGCACAACCCTCTCCTTTCAACCCAGTAAAACAGGGATGGAATAACATATGAAGACCTCCCTTGGTCTTTTCTGTGACTGCTGTCTGTGTCTTCAGGTTCTTACCATAACCCTGCTGTTGTCCTGGATAGCCTTGTTGGCCTGGATATTGCTGCTGTTGTGGTGGATAACCCTGCTGCTGGGGTGGTCCTTGATACGCATCCTGTTGCTGACCATATTGCGAGTTTCCTGAAAGATGATTGCAAGAAAGCAAAAACTTACAAAGATACCTACTTTATTGATCTTTTTCCTTCTAAAGATGCACAGCCAACAACACAAGAACAAAATGAAAATGCAGTATTGATTTCAAAAACTGAACAAAACAAAGAAAACTCAAACCAAACAGAAGGAATTCGGCCAAACAAACTGCAGTTAAAGCCAATTTTGCAGAGTTGAACTGCAGCGCTTTCAGCATCTCTGCCAAACGAGCATTACATTTACTGGAACATCACAGTCATAAGATCATGACTATGCTAAATAAAATAAAAAAAAAAGACAAAATTAAGGACAGCTACAAGAGCACAGACTAGCTACACAAGATCAGCAAGCTATTTCCTAACGGCACTATAATTATACAAAATATATACACACACAAAAAGATATACAACTGAACCAACAAATTTATGTTTAAATAAGAATTTCCATTGAGGTAAAAAAAAAATCTCTAAGAGTGTTTAGTCATTTTACTGTTGTTAGAAATGGCAAATTGTGGTTATATATTTTAGGTGTTTGCAAGAAATTATTCTGAATGCTTCAGGTTCCCTGCAATTTCCAAGACAGCCAGCAACTAGTATTCTACAAGAGCTTTGCATGGGTATAAGTCGTGTTGTGCAAGAATTTTTGTTCCAGTTGCGGGTACGGAAGGAAAGGGAATGTATGTGCGTATGTGTGTGAAGGTATATAGATACCTCCTTCGTAGTAATGTTGTGAGGAATCCTCATAAGGCCTATCGTAGCCTTGTTCAGGATACGACGGTTGCTGATAACCGTAATCATTATGACCTACATCAATTCGACAAGAGACAGGAAGAAACGTTAATGGCCTCTGAGTGAAAACCCTAAAAATATTTAATTTCTCAGAAAAATGAAAAAAATTTCAACTGGATATACATGAAAAAGAATTTTCAATTGTATTAGCCAAAGACTTATCAATATGATTTCCTTTCATATTGAATTAACATGTGACAGGAAAAAAAAAAAGGCTTAATGCAGTAGTTTTAGCAACATCACAGCAAGGGATAGTCTTAACCTTCTGATAATCCTTGCTGGAGGGTGGGGGGTGGGGGGGGGAAGGTAATTTATCTTTCACTCAAAAAAAAAAGAAAGCATTTAGGCCTTTCACATGTAAATAACCTGAATTAAATTAGAATGAACAAAGAAAGCAATTATCATACTTTGTCTAACACCTGTTCTGCTGATCTCCAATTCAAAAGCATATGCTAAAAGCAGTATGAAATATAACAAATAAAGCTCAATGAAGTTACGAACCACAGTCTACATTAAATTTTGCTTTTAAGTGACAGAAAAATAACATTCTCAAGGTTTTGCCTACAAAGAGAATTCCTGCAAGTCTTAAGAAAACTTTTCCTCTTACATTTCAGTCCTGAGTAGGATCATTAAAAACAAACCTTCCTTTTCAAAGACTAGAGGCATCTCTGATTAAGAAACCAATATATGCAACAAGCGCCCCACC
The DNA here is from genome assembly GCA_013398225.1 of Steatornis caripensis. Taxonomy (NCBI): domain Eukaryota; kingdom Metazoa; phylum Chordata; class Aves; order Caprimulgiformes; family Steatornithidae; genus Steatornis; species Steatornis caripensis. The sequence continues at coordinate 95,222 of VZSC01010166.1, forward strand.
TGCTGTTTTTAGAACAAATACATCTTGTCTTACAGATAACCAAAACATATCTTATTGCTAACTTGGTTAAGAAAACAAGCCAAAATTTTATTTTAATTTGAAGTTAAATCACACCAATTATATACATTTGGAATAAAATTTTGGGATAAAAATAAGGAAAGGAGGAAACAGCCCTAAAACTAAGCGGTCTTTGTAATTAGTTCTGCAACTGCACCACACATCATTGACTGAATCTAACATAACTACATAACCATTAAAACAAGTCTTATAATATATTCTCTTTATGTTCTACATAAGAGTTATAACAAGGTCATGATAAAAAAAAATGAATCTTTAGAAGGAATAGGTGTTAGAGAAGGAATATCTGCTGCCACAGAGCTGTTGATGGTAACAACACTTACTACAGTAAATTGCCTGTAACCATTTAAAGTTCATGTGTTTAACAAAGGTTCCAAAATGAAAGCTTAATAATCACAAGTTAACGCAACCTGTAAAATAACTCTGCACATATATCTCAAAAATAACACATGTAAGCTTATATAGACACGGCTTGATGTATCTTAAAATCAAATTAATAGAAATTAAAATTGAAACAACTAACTTGTATCCTTTTATTTGCAATAAGTAGTTGCTTTGGCAATTACACAGCTTTGCTTCGTATACGTTTGCAAAAAGTTAACATCTACCACATTCCTTGAACTTCATAAGATACCATTAAGTTGCACACACAGTTATCACAGTAGTCATGAGTCAGCATCTTTGTTCTCCCAGTCTCTGCTCAGCCTAAAAACAGGTTAATCGTAACTTTTCTAACTTATAACACAATCCAATAGCCTTCAGCACTCTAAATTCCAAGAGGCAGGAGGACAGATTTATGCAATTCAAAGTTATGGTCTTGTCTTGAACGCACTGGAGGGACTTCTGAAGAGGATTCACAATTACAAGCTCCTCAGGGCAGGGACCATTTTATTCCTTTGTAAAAATTAAGTTCAAGGCCCATACCATCCATAGCAGCAATAACACATTTGTGCGACTTCTATTAAAACTAAACACTAAGTTAAAAAAAAGAAAGTATTTACAGAAAAACCACATCTTTTTAACAAGTTTTTCCACTTCAATAAAAGGATAATCGCCCCCTCTCTTACTTATAATAGAGTTATGACTGTTTTAATTCATCTCAATTATACTAGATATGCTAAGGAACCCTCCATACTTTTAGATAAACCAATTACAGAATTTTCATTTTGAAATACTAAAACTGTTAAGATTTTCAAATGGGAGTATAAATTACACATTTTGTAAAAGTTGTAAAATTAACTACTCATAGTATCTTAAACTGTAGTAACAATTCTGAATTTGGAAGGTTTTGTAAATATGAGGTATGATATCCAGTTACTGTTCTTGCCCCATTCCCTAATGTTGGGCATAAGACTACATTAATATCGGGCAGGTATAGAAAATGGGAAAGTTAACATTTATGAGAGATTACCATCAGGGTAATATTGCTGGTTCATGCCTTCTGGAGGACCTTGTCCACCATGACTGTATTGGTCCCCATAATAGTCTTCCTGGCCTGAGTACTGCTGTGGTGGGCCTGAAAAACCACAACCAGTCAATACGTGAATAACTTGTTTTCTCTGTTATAAAGCCTGCTCATTTCTGATTTTAGTATGAGAAATATTTCTCAAATGTACTCCCCACCCATATCGTTGCATTTCAGACAACATACGCAATCTGGTTTACTTTAAAAGAACTTCAATATATCTATCTATATATATACACACACACAGAGTTGTTCGGCTGGACTAGACTGAGCACATACATATAAAACTTCAGTTTTGAGCTCATTTTAGGAACATGCGTGTAACAGACTAAGATGTTAAAAATAAAGTTATTCCTTTTCTAAAAAGCTTAAAAAAAAAAACCACAAGCAAGATTGTGGAACATTGTCACCCTTTTCATAACTGAACGAATTCGGAACCAAGCAGGTACTTTGTTCCTTTTCTATACCTATCGTTTAAAAATTGAAAAAGAATTCTGCATCAGCATATCTGTGATGCATATTTTTAGATGTTTTTTGTCAGAAAAAAACTCAAAACAAAAGGAATACTTGTCTTCAGGTTTCATGGTGATACCAGTACTCTGTTGCTGCAAGAACCGCTCTTAAGAGGGTAACAAAAAAAGAGTCTCAAACAAAGTCTGTGACACCCAACGATTTCATCGAGATTTGGTGTAAGCAAAGGAAGTGGTATCAAATTGTTTTAAAGCTGGTTATTAAAATCAACATAAATACACTGAAGGGAAGTCCTACCTTGCTGTGGCGGCCTGTACGGAGGAATCTGTCTCTGACCCATCATGTGATTTCCTTGGTTAACTTGGCCCATCATTCCCATAGGTGGCTGCTGCCCCTGGTAATGCTGGCCACCTGCTTGTGGCATGTTGTATTGCTGGGAAGGAGGCTGCTGGTGCATCATTGGACCTGTAAAAGGAAAAGTAGCAAGTCTTCTGTAACACATGATTTGTGATCAAATCTTTCAAAAGGAACATGGAAAACCAAACCTTTAAAAATAGACCAACAAAGGCTCCATATAAGTATTCGCTGTTTCTGGACCTATGCAAATGCAGGCGATCAATTCAGTAACCAAGTTACAAAATAGAACTCGGATGAAATAGCAATGCTTTCTAGAAGATTTTTCTTCAAACTACACAGACATTAGTTTATTCATGCACAAAAGATAACCAAAATACTTTTACCATTTGTTGGTCGGTTGTTTTAAAAAGCATCTGCAAAGAAAGTGTACATGAAAACCCGATGGTGAAACCTTGATGAATCACAGAAAAATTATTTAACATTGTGAACTCCTTGGGGCATAGTTTTAGTACGCATGTAGCTGTTGTTATAGTCCATCAACGAGCCACTTAGCTGTTATCACAAAATAAACAATCTTATTTTGCCCGTAAAGACAAATCGCATGTACGAGTAAGTCAGGCAATCACACAACAGGCAGTATGCAGAAAGGCCCACAGGAATACCTGCTTTGCCCACCACTGAACAGTCCCAAGCAGTTTGTAACAAAAATCTTCTTTCATACCAAGCTGCAACCAAGTTTCTATGAGCCACAGGAAGAGACCAGGGGAGATCAAGTACTGTCCATGTTTTATCAACCGAGAAAATCTGATTAAGGCTGAACTTGGAGAAATGCAAACTTCAGTAATGAAAACAGACAGTTAAAGAGCACCCTACTGACACCATACAGCAATGAAAATGATGATTACGCCATTTCATTATATGAGATTGCAGGTTAGGCTGATGTAACTTTTAACAAAGAACAGCTTCTTCACTTCCTCTGTAGTACCTCTTAAGAAAAGCATTATCCCAGCATTAAAAATATGAGGAGGAAAGAACTGTGACAAGGAGCTAAACTTCTGAAACAACGTATTTTTGTAATACATTAATTCAAACCACTTAACACATACTGCACACTTTGGTGCAGTGGTGAAACCCTAAGCTTTTTTTTGCCTTTTTTCAAAATTTATTTTATGAACTACAAAGACAATAAGCAACTAGTCTCACTAAAAAACAGAACAAATCAAAACATCAGACTAGCACAGACACTCCTTAACCCCATATCCCAAGGGAAAGAGGAAGATACCATCTAGTTTTCTACACACTAGATTTTACCACTGCATTTAATATTTTTAATATTAATAGTAATTATGTAATATTTATATTATTTAAATTAATTATTAAATATTTAATTATTTAAATAATATGTTGATAT
>VZSC01010166.1:99186-125778 GCA_013398225.1 Steatornis caripensis
TAGGTGCTGAAGCACAAGCAGAAAATCCTACACAGAAACTGCAGTACTAGAAAATTACCTAAATACAGTCAATAGTGACAATGGATTTATATAAGGAAAGGAATACATAGTCACTTAGATGACTATGTCTATGTGGGGTTATGAGAGAAAGTTAAGCCAAATTAATTAATGGTATGAATTCAAAGTGCATTAGTTAAATCCCATTAAACCCCTGTGTGGAATCTCTCAGTGAGAAGTAAAGTGGCCTTAGTTCTGTTAAGCTTCATTTTCCTCTGAAGATAAAATATTGGCCACTCTTAAAATGATCCAGTTATGCTTCTACCCTTCAGCACGGCGGCTTCCGTGTCCCGACTTTAAAGTAAAAAAAAATGGTTTAAATTGAGATACCGTAATTTTTTTTCACTTAGCAAAAATGTATTTCATTTTCTGATCTTCTGAACGAGCGGGTAATTTAGATCATTCCATTTCACTGCTCCTCTGTTTGAAGGTACCGAGAAACATTAGGCAGCCTTGAAAAAAAATAAAAACTTGTTGCCATAATATTCCTAGATCTCAAGAAAGCTTGTTAATTAACAATATTAATATTAGTCACAATACAATGTGATAAAATGTGTTGGGTCCCTGTGGTGCAATGTAGAGGTTTTCTGTTTGCTTTTTAAATTAGAACTTCATTAACGCTTTGTAGAGCCACAATGAGAATTCACTATCCTGCATCAGACTGTGTATTGTGTTAATAACAGAGTGCCTGGCTTCCTTCCAGTTTGGTTCACATCCCTCTCTTATTAAGAAGATATGTAAAAGAAGATACATACAGTCTCTATCGTCTCATGCAACAGAACCGTCTTACGCAGTAGTTTTGAGGGGTGAGGGAACTTTGAAGTTGCTTTTGAAAAACCAAGTCTACAATAAAGCTACATTTATTCATCATATAATACTTAATAGGACATTAAACTAACCTAGAAAATCCCTTCACAAAGACTAAGTCAAAAACCATTAGTTCACGATCTAAGACTTTGTGATATTTGTAGCGCATATTTTTTACAGCCCACTTAAAATACAGCTCTTGAATCTCCAATCAGGTCACAACAAACTACACGCAGTGGAAGTCATCATCTCTTCCAGGCTTGGAGACAAGACTTCACACGCAGAAGTTCACAAAACTGTGCTGCAAGAGAATGCTCACTGCTTTCGAAAACTCTCCTCAGAAACTCTTTTTCAGTGAATTTCTAGAACTGAATTCCAGAGACGACAAAATATCTGATTTGTACAGAGTCCAAAATGAGTCCAGGAAAACATTGTGTAGGACTATCCCTGTAAATATGCAAGTACACAAGCAGACTACTGCCTTTCCAAGAAACTACTTTAACTTTGGTAGTACAAAAGCCCTATAAATGTTTCTGTGTATTCAGAAGGCAGCCTTCACGTGTCAATACACTGGAAGCATTCCTGGGCTAAAAGTCTGAAGAAAAAGATGCTAAGAAGTAATACTGTAGGTCCTGTGATGAGGGCAGGCAATTCTGGTAGTCATTAAACAGGCATTTGAAAAATGCACAGTGTAGACCCAAATCAGTCTTATGGAGTAAGTGAATTATAAAGCAAGCCAGACGATAGGTGAAAACTGAACTGCTCATTGTTCAATTTAATTAAAAATAGTCTAGATTATCAAGAACACAAAACATTCTCATTAATTGCTCGTTTCAAAGTCGTCTACACCTACTAAGTGAAAAAACCCTGTTACTGCTCCAGCCAGAGTCTCCTAAGAAGGACTCACATACATGGAAGAAAAGATACATGGATTTAAATAAAAATGGGCTAGTACCTGATCTTATAAATGCAGTGACCTGGTGGCAGCCTCCTGACAAGAACTTACTTTGGGCAACTGACAACCTAGTCTTCAGACGTGTAAGACGAATAGAGAGAAACAGAAATGCAAACTAGAAGTGGGTCCCAGATAAACCTAACAAATCTGAGACCAGAAACACACTGAGGATGAAAGAGTAGCAGTTTAAAAAGGTCTCCTTAGCTTTGTCTATTCTGCTGAAACTCAGGTACTGGTGGCAAATGCTATGAGAGGACAAGAACAACCACTGACATGGCTGAAGCTTCCGAAGAAGCAGGGAAGTGAGGAACCACACTCAGAAATGAAGTGGTGGCTCTATGGTTCTGATTAAAGAGCTATGGGAGCAGCCGGGTATAACCAAAAAGCAAGAGTACAGCTATTGTTTCTTCAGTTTTCAAAAATATGTTGGTTTTGTTGCTAGGAGGAGGTCTATTCTTTAGGCATTTCACAATCTGCACTCACATCAACAAATCCATTGGATAGCCAACATCTAGAGTATCAGCAAAGTACACCATGACAGATTTACCACAGTAAATCTCATCACTGTGCCCACTGTTACATAAATAAACAAAACATATACCTTGCAATGCAGCAGCCCTCAGCAAAACTTTTTTGTTGCTTTTCTTCATGTTAGAGAGCCGATACCAAGAAAACTGGTTCTGTCCTAGCTCAAACCAGGACAGAGAACTGCAGTGTCTTTTACAGCTAGACATCCTACAAATCCAGCTACAGCATGATGGCACTTTGGAACGTGGAGGCAATTTTATTTTTCTTTAATAGGTCAGATGTCCAAAACATTGAGACTGCCCTGCTTTGTCCATGATATCATGGCTACTGTAAGCAGCTGAGGTATTAAAACTAACAGCCTCTGTTTACAATGGAATAAACAGATGGCAAGACATTCACAAAAGGTCCTCAACCTCAGAAATCATTTTATCCTGACCTGTCACACCCTGAATGCGTTTATATTTCAGATAACATTGGATGTTCCTATTTTTACGATCCTTTTCTTATACGGACAACAAGAGAACAGGAATTCTGTACCTGCCTCATCTCTGCTGTCTCTGTGATATCTTCGTATTTGCTTGTAATTGAAAGAGCTCTGAAGCTTTAATGGAATTTTTGTAGGTTTATATAAATGAAACTGTCATGAAGAAATCTCAACACCAGGTTCGACAATTGGTCTTCTGCAAATGATCGACTCAACATGATATTCTCAAGCATAGTTCACCTGTTAAAAGTAAACTAGTTCTCCTCCCTCAGCCCAAGCAACATACAATGCTCAAATACAGACTGGGGAATTTGGCAACTTTGCTTCAAGTTCTTCTGCCAAGGGAATGAAATCCTAGCAAAAGGATCTGAGAAACAAAGTTTCTAAGATGCCCAAGCTTAGCAAAAGGTTTCCAGAAAACGATGTTTATGCCTCTCCTCTGAAAAGAAGTCAAAAAATGACAAGACTTGAAATATTTCATTCAACATAAGCAGCTTCCCATACAAAAGAAAAAATGCACCCATAAGAAAGGAGTTTCCTCCATGTTCAATCAGCTCCTGCTGCTTCCTGCCTTTTCCAAAAGGTAGCCAATATTCCTTGCAGATGTCCTATGCTGCTACTGTAGCTTTTTAATCAAAAGTTTAAAGCTAGGCTGGCTATTAAACAGACAAGAGTCATCTACACAATCTTCCACTTACAACATTCTGCTTCTTAAGTCCAAAATGACTACAATTCTTCTTTTAACTAGACTGACTATATAGAAACAATAGCGTGAAAATTTTTCTTCTCATTTAAGATATTTCTCTCGCTAGCATTTTATAAACTAGTGCAAAGCAATAATGAACACAAAGCAGAGACAGAAAGTAAATCCAACAATGGGTTCTGTTACTATGCATTTCTTAATTAGCGCTTTTTCATTTTTTCTTACCATCTGCCTCAAAATGTATATAGATACAGCAAGATGTTTTGCTAGAAAGCACACATAAGAAGTTATGCTAAAACCACCCAAAAAGTTAGATCAAACTTTCTGCCTGTTACACTGTCTTTATCTATTATATGGTAGCATGCTTTTTTTCTAAAAGTACCGGTCTCATTCAGTACACAGTAGATATTATTCACTGAAAAGCTGTTTCAACATTTTGTGTCCTCCTAATTGTTCACGTGAGATGCCGTGCCCAGTCAAATACTGAAGACAGAATTATTAATTTACTCATGGGTTTTCTTATGGCACTCATAACTAAAATGTCTGAATCTTCTTAATGAATAAACTTTCACAACACTCCTGTGAAGCAAACTAGAAGTGGGTCCCAGATAAACCTAACAAATCTGAGACCAGAAACACACTGAGGATGAAAGAGTAGCAGTTTAAAAAGGTCTCCTTAGCTTTGTCTATTCTGCTGAAACTCAGGTACTGGTGGCAAATGCTATGAGAGGACAAGAACAACCACTGACATGGCTGAAGCTTCCGAAGAAGCAGGGANTTCATTCCTCTACAGATGGGGAACCCATGCAGGGAAAGATTAAGGTCAAAAACATCTACTAATTTTTAACAGCCAACTTGTGATGCCAGGACCTTATCTTGCAGAATATTTCGCATTATGTTTAGCTAGTGCTGTTATTAACTGACAGATACAGTAGGGTCGCTCACTCTCAATACGGATCATCCCTTTATAAGAAACAAAGCATGCTTAAGGGTTCACAAATGCCTCCTGACAACAATACTGAGGTTCAGAAAATTTTGGTTTCAGAAAATTGTGTTTCTGAATGGCAGCACACGCTACCGATTAACAAATCTTCAAGCCACAATCTGTTTATTGCCTTTTTGTTAAACTGCATCTCAACGCATTTCCTAGCAGCTCACTGTTCCTTCACTTAGGTGAGAAGACTACAGCGCTTATGCTTGGCTGAGATCCTCTGCCCAGCCAGACTGGATCTTAGCTACCTTTCTAAATCTCTCATGGTCTCAGATTTCTCTGCCATTCTCTCCCCTGCCGTCTCGGGAGTCACAAGAGAGTGAAGATACAAAAATATTTCTGCTCATTTGTCACTATATCTCAACACAAATACAACAACTAAGAGTAGAAAATGGAGGAAGTGTATTAAGTAGACCTGACTGGGAATATTCTTAGGTCAAAAACCTTAGCTACTACGTAACAAACATGCACATCTTCAGACTTAAAGACATCTTCCCTCACAGGTATTTAAAAATTGACTATTTTGGAACAATATTTTAATTGAAACATCAAATAGCACCTTGCTGGCATAACAGACAAGTTTCAAAGCTTTGCTCTAAAGCAAGGGGCACCTGCACTCCTACATTTACATATGAAGTGCTATATTTATTAATGGTTTTGTGAGACATTGAAATATTTTGAAGAACGTAATTTTTCACCCCCCTGTCAGAAACGGCTCTCCGCTTCCATGAAAATTCCACCAAAAAAATCAGCCTTGAAGCATGCATTTGGAACAGAAAAAGACTCAGCCTAAGGGGTCAAAATTTGGCAAAATTACAATTACCCAATGTGAAAGCTTACTGTGGCCCTAAGTGCAGGCAATGGTACCAGCTCTTGGTACCAAGAGATTTTTCTCTTGTTCTTGAACGTGTAATTTGGTTGGATACTGCTTTACTCTTTATTCCCCAAAGCCACTTCAGTACTATTATTTGTTCAGAACAGAAACCTTTTAAGTGTCTTTCTGCCTAATTTCTAATGAGCAATTTTCAAGTTTGACAGAGTACTGAAAATACAGCAGGGGAATAAGGAAGAGAAAAGAACACAGCTTTGAGATGGAATAATCACCAGTCCTAAACTTTTAGCCAGTCGTACGAAGTAAGTTGTTTTCTGTAGAGCAACTTGGTGGATGGCTCCCTCACATGCACCGCTGCGTATTTATTGCTAACTCTCTACAACTAAGAAATTTCAACTGAGCGTGCACAGGGTTTTTCTAAAGCATCTTACAAAGTTTACAAAATTAGTCCATTGAGTATTGCCCAGAATACACAGATAACTTGTCAGTTCAGAGTGATGGTCAAAGATACTCCCACTTCTGATGGTTTCCTCTGCTATGTGCCTATCTTTTGTTTCCGCTGCTGTTAAGTTTTAAGAAAAATGCCATTAACAATGTGGACGATGAAGGAGTCGGACTTCCCACTTTCACTACTGATAAGAAAACTGCAGAAACAGCTGTTTCATCCTGACTCATTTTTGGTGTCTCATTAACTTAGTCTTTTGTCCGTTTTGAACCTTTCTGTGATCTAGTATCAAACTGATCGGTTTGACCTGGTCTGTTTGTACACCTCAGGAACAAATGGTATCTACCTAACAAAGTGGGGCTTTGGTCTCCAGTGAGCATATACTGCGATAAGAAGAACCTACGCCACTGGAGGATTGTTTGTTCTACAATGACCACTAAAAGAGCCTTAGAAAAAGACACGTTCTCCTACAGCATCAGAAAAGAGATTAAAACCTTGACTCAAGTCATCTCGTTCAGCTAATATATCCGTAAGAGTTCATACAAATTGGGAAAAAAACCATAGCTGCTGTAAAGGTCGTAGAAGAATTTTTCTAAAAAAATTCTGCAATCTATCTTCTAGCAGGTGGTATGTCCAGATCCAACATAGTAACAGACTTAACAGGTAAACTGAAAATACTGCTTGCTGACTTGTAAAGCACATTTGTAAGAACGTGCAGTATACATACAATTTAGTAACTTGGTCTGTTGTGACTCTAATGCAATATTTTAATTCTTCAGTGTCCTTGCACTTCAACAAGGACCATACTGTCAACAGGATATATCATCTGTTTATGCTATGCAAATATCCTAGATACAAAATTAGTTTTGAATTTTGCTATATACACAAGCACATCTCCTGAAAACAGTAGGGAGTAGTGGATTTGTTCCTGGAACTGAATTTTATTTCTTTAAGATTAACAGACATTCCACACTAAAACAGTACACAGCAGAGAACAAAGATTAATTAGGTACAAAAATCTGAGGGCTACCTGACTTTAATTTTTCAATTTACCCAAGAGACTGAGGAGTAGAGACGTATTTCATCAACTCGAGCAATAATAACTTAGAAGTGTAAAGTCTGAGAAAGATAAACAACAGTTCAAACTTATAACTCACAAAACTTGTAACTCAGATCCATTCCCAGATTCTCACACAATACCTGAAAACAGTTCAATGTCTGCAAATAAATAAAAAGCCACTGATATATGGGAGAAAGGAGATGTGGAGTCCTGCAAACACGGGTACAAATGCACTTAGAGAAGAAAATCTACAAGAAAAGACCTTTAGAACAAGCCTGTATCCAGATGCTTCCTTTTTACAGACGTTAACATGCACCTCCCTTACCTTGGTTTGGTTGCATGTTCATGTTTGGTCTGGGACCATAGTTGCCCATTGGCTGTCCCTGGCTCATAGTCATCTGATTCTGCACTGGCATACTCTGCGAGGATGGCACCGAGTGATTATAGCCGCCCATTGACCCATGGCTACTTGAAGGCATGTTCATGGAACTGTTCGTCATATTGAGTTGGTTAGGTCCAGGCCCTTGCATAGGCATATGGTTAGGTCCTTCAGAAAGAAAAATGTGGGGAAAAGGTTCTACATTAAGCATCATAAAACAAGCAAATACAGTCATACTGAATCACAAAACTAAATAAAAGCTACTAAATACAATTACGTTAAAACAAAGCTAAAACAGATTTTGCTCATGATGTCCCAACTTACATTTTTTAAAAAGTTAACAACAGCTGAAGTTCAGCTCTACTATGCAATACATTTTCTTTTGTTGAGCAGCTGAAGCTACTAAAACAAAGGTGTAAAATATCATACAGCTCATCTTATATCCATATCATATGCAAAGCTACTCTTTTTAGTACTTGTACAACACCCACAGAATTTCAACCCGAACTGCGTAAGATCAGTTTAACAGCCAGCTTGGTAGCTCTATCACAGCTATGTAATTGTTACAACAGCTGTAACATTTCTGTTTATTCAAACAAACCATACTAGACAGTTTTCTGAAAGTAACAGTTAATACTTTTTTCCCCCGAAGTCAGGCAGTATTAACATTGACGTGGTACCAGTACACGTAGAACAAAAATGGCTGAAGGCATATTTAACATTGTTTGAATGTATAATCTATAGCCAATATTCTGCAATTGTATTTACAGATTACTATAGTGGGAGATGATAACTGGAAGGACAGCCATCAAATCATCAGCACACCTCTCATGCTTGCAAAGACAGAATGGAAGTGCAGCCTGTTCATATACCCATGAGGCCAACTACATCTCTTCACCCCTTACTTCTCCTCTTCCTGATGACACACAGGTTGGAATTAGATGGTTCTCTGAATTAAATCAACTCTCAATGGGTATTTTTTAAAGCATGCACATTACAATACCACCTTATCAGTTTACTCGTTACTTTAGCTGGGATAAGTGAGCAGCTACTAGGAGTAAAATTAGTAAGATGAGTGACTGGATATAAATACGACAAGTGAAAAAAGTAACAAAATGCAAGGATTATGCGTATGACAAGCACCACATGAAGAGTTTGTGAAGATACAGCATGTGACAGAGTAGGTCAAGTGTAAACAAGGCAACTGTTGATCTATACAGAGTTCACCTAGATGCCGTTGTTGCCAAACATGACACAGGTTTTTCTTCGTAAGCTATAAAAAAGCTTAAGAAATACAGAAAACTTAGAAGAGGAACCTACAAGAAACTATGTCAGTAGAGTTGTAGGAGGATAGTGTTTTGGTTATGTATCTCCCCATAAAAAAAAAAAATCTGCCTTCAGATGTAAACAACTCCCAAGTCCTGTCTTGGCTAAAGAAATAACTGCACTAATCTAGGACAGAATGAAGGTAAAAATAAGGAGTTAGAGAGTTGTACACAAGGTCACAGAAGCAATACCAGCTGACCTGCAAACAAAAAGATGCAGAAGAAAAAAATATGACAATGATCAAGGAACACAGCTACTAAAAGTCAACACGAAGAAACAAGAGAATACATTTAAGAATACATTTATCCTCTTGCCCTTTTCAAGACACCTTACTGAAATGAACACATAAGCTTATTTCATCAAGGAAAGTGAAAAAGCAAAAAAAGGTACCATACGCACAGTTCACTGTTCCTGCAAAACAAGGTAAGCAGAGATTGCTGAATTGTACAAAGGCGGACCCACCACAAATACAGAAAAAATAACTCCATGAATAGGATTATGACCCTGACTGAGAACTATAGATGCCCTATTGTCCCTCTTCAATTTGACACTGCCTAACTCTGTAATAGCGAGAACACAGAGACAGTTTCATTCTGAAAAACTAAGTTTCTCTCTAACCATGAGATCAATCATCAATGTGTTAAAGTAAAGCTAAGGTGAAGAAAAGCTCCACGCTGTAGTGCAAAGCAACTATTGCAGGACTGCTGGAAGACTACTTTCTTAATTTCTTTCCTAAGAAAAGGAAGGAATACACAGGCTTAGTGCCAGAAAGTCAGGGCCTGAGAGTGGTTTTGTTTCTTTTTGTTTAAAGGAAGAAATTGTGAATAATAGATTCAGAGAGCTAGTCAAGCATACAGTGGTATAAGTTTTTTAAAAATGGTAATGTAAGAAGCAAAATGGGGAAGGCAAAAATCATCACAAGAGAGAAAAAGTTGAAAAAACAAAACACCTTCTCTAAAAGGCTGGTTTACACTTCACATCTCAGATAGCACCAAAACAGGAGAAAGGACTCATAAGAAAAAGCTGGCATGCAAAATGTCCGTCATGCTTATGTTCTGGGGTCAAAATCAGGTAGTTTCTTAGTGAGAAGCTAGAAGACAAGGACAGAGGAAAAGCTAAGACCATAATATCAAAAAACCTTGCAAATGAAAACGCACTTTATAAATAGATTTTTTTTTATAGTTTGCCAAAACACTTCACAACGTTCTCCTGCACATGACACAACAGTTGATTTTTTTTTTATAAGAATAAATGAAATAGGAAGAACACAGTATGAATGAAATATGAATGAATGAGACATGACGATCTCATGATACATCTCATTTGCAGGAAGGAAAGCAAACTTTGAGAGAACTTGTTGGTAATACACAAGCACCTGTTATGCAGGAAGGCGACCTACCTGTGCCAGGACAAAGGTCAGAGAACCCTACGGCTAGTCTTCAACTTTCTACATATGATAAAACAAGCTCAAGAAATCGGGAAGATAATTTGCCACCAGCACAACTCAGTTCATCATCCCCTTCCAAATCCAGACTACCCTCACTTTGCATCACATAAATGCTCAGTCAACGTAACTCTGTTCAGACAGTATTTTTTTCAGGTAAAAGCCATAATCTGTCACAGGTACAGATAACACTAAATTCCATCGTAGGCTAAAAAAGGTTTGTCATGACTGTCTTCCCTGTTAAGAGGATACAGACCCTGATTTGTCAGGGGACACAATTAACGGCCTCAGCATCACTTCAGGTCCTTTATTAACCAGAATACAAGTATGAGAAAAATCATCCTTTGCCCTTTAGGTAATGGGACAGGTGTATGGCAGAACTTTAAACCAACTCATGTCCTGACCAAAAGAACTAGGCAGTTCTTTTAACCCTCCCATCAACCCTTCCACCCATACTTAGGCCTGTGGAAGCCGCTACTCAGGTAAGGCTTTCCAGAAATCCTTAGCTGGTATTTTTAAGAGCCCGCATTTTATTTCTTCCAGGCTGGTCAACTCGTGGTTGTCAGCTCTGGATTCTCTCGGTTTGCACATTAGTGACTTTATTCCTTTTGGAAAGATCATCTCTTCAGAGATTTAAGGTTTTGCATCTGGCTTCTGTTACAAAGTGTCTATGTAACTTTAGAGTAAGTGCCCTATAAACAAAAAGCAAATGTATACACTACAGAAATTACTACAAATGTATGTCTCAAACACAGAAAGGCTCACATATAGGCAAACCAGCAACACTTATTAAAAAAAAAAAACATCATTCAGCTACCCACTTAACAAGATGATTCTGTTTCCCCTTTTCCAACATCTAACTATGAAATTATTTTAGCATGCCTTTCCAATACTAGAGATGCCCTCATCCTAAGCTCTTTATCTTGACATCCTCAGAGACAACCTTAAACAGAGAAGGGAAGGAACAGACATTCAAAAAATAGAATATGTTGGAAGAAGGGCTAAATTAAAGCTTAGTTGGAAACTGTATTTAAGTATCTGTCTAGGTGAATACCAAAACAAACCCATTTACCTTCCACGTATTTTCATAAGAGCTCTTTTCTTACTCTATCTAATTACAAAATATGTATGTTTAAGGAGTGACTTTTCTCCCCCGTGGCTCTGCAGTGAAGTCATTATGCTCACATTGTGACTTAGTAATCCTTCTCCTTGGAAAAGATCATTATAATAACAATAATATGATTACACTAGACGGTCAAAGAGACTGATTTGTGAGAGGCAATGCTATTCTCCATGGGAGCTGATGGATCTTAGATGGATAGAGGACTCCACAACCAGAATATCTCTGCCCTACTTACGGAGCAGCATATACTGCTCTTTCCACTTCCAAATACAGACCAGGAACAATATGTATGATGAAACCAACTTCTCTAGATCTTTATTACACTTCTTACACATGGCCTTTGGAGGTTATTTAGCTACTCTTCTCAGAAAAGCTGTCACTACCAGGTCCATTTTATCAAGATGTGCAAGGAAATTAGAGACTACAGCAATCGTTGTATTTTTTATATTAAGTTTTGCATAGTTATTTACTTTGTTTGCTATCATGAAACTTTATCCCTGTGACCACTGAGAGACGAATTTTTAAAGATCCTTTGACAGCAGTTTCCTGTCTTGGAAGAATCAATACCTTGAAGAGCTATTCTAAGAAAAGTTCCTCCATACCAAAAAAATGAAGGAGTCCTGAACAAAAGCAATCCTGGGAATGCAATTCTAAGCTGAAAGCCAATTCACATGAAATAGGCCGTATGACTTTATGAGTGGAAATTCTGGAAAATAGCCTCTATATAACAAATTAAGTTTATCCAGGGCCCACTCCATTCTGATCTGACTGCTAAAGGGAATAGCTACCCCAAAGCCAGTGGTGGTAGGTGTAATGTGGAATTTTATCATCTTGTTTCACCGCTTTGTTTCTGACTACCCAAGCACTTTTCTTTTTATAACAAAACAGGATGACATAAAAACTGACTTAAAATTTACACCTAGAACAATCTGGAGGCCATTTCTTTACAAATCCCTTACGATTCAACACATCTTCAATAATAAAGAACATCGAGGATTAGTGGAAGCTGGATGACTTTCTGTATAAAAGTGATATTTTTATTTATTTATTTAAAACATCTACCCACAGCCAAAACACCCTCTTTAAGATGTATCTATTTTATTATTATTATATAATTATTTAGCTACAATGATTTCACATTATTTTTTTATGGAAGGATTTGTGCTCGCTCAGCCACAGGCCAATACCTTTCCCCAATAAGCCTTCTAAAGCCAGCTGTACTGCACCGTTTCAAACAGACTAAATTTAGCCAGTTCTGTTCATCAGAGGAATGCTGTGTGTCAGCTACATCAAAGCCCAAGGGCAGCCTGATAAACACTGAATACAGGTCACGTAGCTCTGTAGCTAACAAACTCTAAGAGAGCTTGTACTCGGGGGCATTCAAAGCAGTTTTGTCATCAACAATCTAGTATCCCTTGAGCCCTCATGTCGTTTCAGTTGCCAGGCAACGCTGGTGTTAATGTCTTAGAGGAGAAAAACTTACCAGGCATCTGGCCGTTCATCTGGTTCTGCATGTGTGGTGCAGGAGGGCCCCCACCTACCATACCATCTGAAGACATGTTGTGGGAGCGCGGAGGTGGGGGAGGGCCGCTCTGACTCATCCCTCCCGGACCCATAGGCATATTCTGTGTGGGTGGCTGAAAGGAGACAGTTTAGTCAAACACAAGAAGCAGTTAGTCTGACAAATATATTATACGTACATACGGTACAGCAGTTGCCTATACTGTCAAGTGGGGTATGACGGAGAGCACTGAAACGCATTTCTTGCTCTTTCCGATACCTTTAACTCCTGCCAGCACTAATTTTGTCAAAACGCTTAATATTTCAATTAATTTTACATGAAGTATTACACGCAGATGACGCCACAGCACCTTCAAGCACTGCTTTAAAATAAAATAAATTAAAACCACACAAATCAATGCCTCAGTAAAAAATTGTATCTGAACAGTTTAAGATTGCGGGAGTTTCTCCCTCCCACGCACACAAAAAGCTTTCCTTCAAAGCAACATTTGGCAAACAGAAAAATAACTCTTCCACTATAATTCCCTCACATCAACAATCTGTTGCTGTTAACAGACCCCGCACCAGGACAAAACAGGTACAACAAGAGACAAAAGCCTCTGAACGCTCATAGACCAGCAAAAATTTGCACCTGGGTGTGGTAAAGCATTTGCGATCTCTTCCCCCCTCTCCCCCGAAGCGCGTAAGGCCTAGTTCGCAATTTCGTGCCAAACACCCCCTACAGACTGGAAGCACATTAGTGCTGGCCTCCAAAGGTCCAGAGACAGCTGCCTAGAAAGGATGTTTTTGGCAAATTTCCTAATGAAATTGTGAGGAAAATAACTGAATAACCTTGAGAGTTCAAAGAGGGAGAGCAAGAAAAACAGTAAATACAAGGGGGAATTTACTATCAGGTTCTACTCACAGCAATGTAAGGAGACACAGAAACTGCTAGTAGCCAGCTTCGTTTTCCTATTAAAAACACCTGTGAGACTGTACAATCCTCCTCACACACCCCAGCCAAATGCTTTCAGGGGAATCAAAAAATCACTCTGTGAAAGCGAACGCCTGGGTCTCTGGCTTTTGAGGACCCTCTCCTAAAAGGCCATAACTATTCCTGCAAAACCCTTCCCATGAGACAACCATGTGTGTATTTTTCAACATTTGTCTTCACAGAAAGAGCCAAGGGAGGGATCCCTAAGTACCNGAATCAAAAAATCACTCTGTGAGAGCGAACACCTGGGTCTCTGGCTTTTGAGGACCCTCTCCTAAAAGGCCATAACTATTCCTGCAAAACCCTTCCCATGAGACAACCATGTGTGTATTTTTCAACATTTGTCTTCACAGAAAGAGCCAAGGGAGGGATCCCTAAGTACCATATAGCCCAGCCCCCCCTTATACCTACATCAACTCATCGGGATGTTCATAAAGACAAGGTGTAACGCAGTAGGAAAGACTAACGCTTTCCAAATGAGTGTAAGGCAGGACCCCTTTTTGGCCTTGGAGATGGCAGCATCTGGGCAATAGAGACACACACGTACTCACTTCCCAGGGGGAATGTTATTGATTTATTTTCTCAACATTTCTTCAGATACCTCAAGCAGGTGTTCTTTTCCCTGCAGTATTTTTAAAAATTCCTCCAGAAATTAGTGAAAGGCTTTTCAGCAAGTAGACAACTTCTTACTAAATTCCTTTCAATCCTCCGTGATGAAGGCAATGACCTTTTATAAGCAAGTTTATTCCTCATCTTACAGCAGAAGTGGCAGAAGGTAGAAAAGGTAAGAGTGAAAGGCAGCTCTACTCTCTGGACAGCGTGCGTGAAATGCTGCTCCGTTTTGCTTGATGATCTTCCGCTAGTGAGCAACCAAAGTAAGGCTGCTTCAGGTCAGTCTTGCTTCCCTTCACCTTCAAAAGCTCCCTATCATCCTACTTTAGCATCTAACAGAAATTATCTAAATCTGAGACACAGAGAAACAAACAAAAAAGAAAACAAAGAGACTTTGTAATTTTTATTTAGAAACTATTTTTTAGAATACTACCAAAACCAACACACTCAGTACCCCCACATGAGCAGCTAGAGCTCAGAGTGTAACCACAGCCCCATTTCAGCAAAGAGTGCAAAGCCAAAAAACATTCAAGTTGAAATATTTTCAGAATTAAAATGAACTTCTTGGATTCCAAGTATAAATCATTAGTAAATCCAATGTTCACACAACATGCTGATAATGAAAAATACTATAAAGTACTAAAAAAATACTAGATCATGCCTAGGTTTTAGCTATCCTGCAGGTGTTTACGCACACAGGCGTGCCCTTATGCATGGAAAGATGCATGAAAAAACTCCAAAGGTTATTTGAGACAAAACTATATATTCCAACTCTGCAATTTATTCTGGAAGTTTTCAAAACAACTACTGTTTAACATTAAGACAAACACCGCAGTGATCAAAAAACAGCATTGAGCATGTAAACATTCAAGGACAGGAGAAAAATAAAGTATTAAGGAATTTTTAAATCCCATTAGACACAAAAACCTGCAAGAGACTTCACAAACCACAGGGAATTGAGAGAACTGAGGGAGTAATTAAAAACACCCAAGAAAGTACTACCAGAAAATAATTTAGCGAGAGGAGCTTCTGGATATGGAAACAGCCCAAAGACCTGTGTGAACCCATTTCAGATTACTGAAAATAACACAAGAAAAAGGTTCAAGCTGCTAAAAAATTCATTCTTTCATTAAAATAAACTACCCTATAACATGACTAGAAGGTAGGTGAACACCGTACCTCTTTTTATAAAAAGTAGTAGAACCAATTCTAAGAATCATAAATCTGTGAGCCTTGTTCCCCAAGCTGCAAGTAAATTGATCAAAATAATGACAGTGTTATAAAACTCTGAGGATGATAAAAATAAAGATGAGTTAGTAAAATGTCGATATAGGGAAGTCATACCTTTCTAATCTATTAGAAATTTCCAAATACATGAATTAAACCACTTAGCTGCATATTTAACAAAAACTTCTTGATACAAGTTTTTTGACAAAGCCATTTGGAAAAATACATTTTCCGGGGTACACACTTTCACTGATCAGAAACTGCCCAAGGGAAGAAATAAGCAATAACCTTACAGGAAGTTCAAAGAATAAAGGAACATATAGAGGTCCCCTGAAAATATTTGTTAGTAAATATCAACATTTGAAGATGTTGCAACACTAATTACTGAAAACTGTGGAAGAAAGAATAAGCAGAATGGTGCCAGGTGAAATTCAACATGGCTAAATATACGGCCATTACACTGAATTTTGAATCACTCCTCAGAAAGAGTAAACCCCTATTGGAACTAATCCAGAAAAAAAATAAAAAGAATTGACCACTACCCAGTTTGGTCAGAAGAAATTAAAAAACAATCTATAAAAGCTACTCAGAACACCTGTGTTCACTTTTTGATTACCTGCAGTACTTGATGTATCAAAAGCAAAGTACAACATGCAAGAACAAAAATGCCATGGTATTTGTGATCATGATACATGTTCGATTTGAGGAAAGCAATCACAAAAAGATACTGTAAAAGCAGAAAGGTTTAAAAGACAAGCAGCCAGTGATTAAGAACTTTAAATGTCTTTTACCTGAAAAAAGTCAAAAAGGACTTTTTTTTTACATTGAAAGGAAACAAACATAAGAGGATATGACAGAAATACAATTTAATGTATGATACACACAAGAAGTAGACCATCCAAGTTATGCTTTAACAACAAAGAAAACCCCAGGAGAACAGTCAATAAAGTGAGGAATAACATTAAACATACAAGACACCACATAAACCACGTAAATCACATAAACCTGAGGAATTCATCAACACGAGACACTAGAACGAAGTTTAAATAAGATTCAGAGATAATTACACATACATATATGCAATCAAAACAGTTATGTTATGTTATACAGGGTATTTTAAAAGTGTGTTATAAGCCTTCATGTCAGGGTCATAAATCAATCACTACCTGACAGTAATTAAAAAGAAATGTCTCCTGCAGATATAACTACTCCTCAGTGAAATTCCTCCAGAGTATTTTTCTACTGGTGGCACCCAGAAGAAAACAAAGAAAAATTGTTTTAAAATGGCAAATTCTCTATTTCCATGAGAGTTGATCCAGGCTTTCACAGGTGATAAAACTTCTTTTAAATCATCTTTAATTCAAGGAAAAAAAACAAAGGGAAAAAAAACCAAATACACAAAACCTAACCAAAAACCCCCAAAGAAACTACAAAACCTAGGTCATTTAACCCTTTTTGTTCTTTACAGAAGTTAAGGACTGACTATGCCCAGTAACATGCACTACACATGATAAAGACGTTTTAAAATACAAACTGACCACACAGTATTTAAAAGCCAAATACTAAGAAAAAAGAAATCTCCCACCCTTTGTAAAAAGGACATTACCCAACATGAACCCTACCCATTCAGTCTAGATATGAAGGGTGAAGTGACATTCAAATGTAGTTAGGTTAACAGAACCAAAAGAAAGACAAATGCTTCCATCTTTCTGATGGATGAAAGACAGAAAGGAATGGAAACCAAAATCACGCTGATTTTATTCCAGTTATGAAGCAGAAAACGTTAAAATATGTTTCTATCAGTAAAGAGCGAATTAAAGAATTAGATGTCAGACGTAGCTCCACTTGCTAAACACTAATTTTTGGCTCACTTCCCTAAACACATAGATTACAATTTATAACCGCCATGAGCATTTGAAATTTATCAGAGCACAAAAAAACCCAAAAAAAGTAAGTTATTTTGTCCAACTCTAGAAATCTGCACTGGAAAAAGACTGAAACCAACCTGTAGTTGTAACCAAAATAGAGGGACAAGAAAAAAAAAATTAGATTTTAATTGGCAACTTTCAGCAAACAAAACAGTACTAAACTCCAAAGTTATCTGAAAGCATACACTTCAAATAATAGCCAGTCTGCATTTTTAAAGAGTATTTTCTTTTAAATTATAAATTGCATCAAATGCAAGACAGCAAACAATGAAAGCTGCTGTGGTGGAATTGTACACCTGGCACCTTCATCTATCATTTCTCTCTGCCCTACTTTATATTATCAGATTTTTCTTACCATCAATAGCAGGTTGAAAGACTTGTTTATGGCACTGAGATGGAATATCAACTCAGTCATCAATAAAATGTAAAAGACATAATCAATCCAAATAGCAATAGATATCTGAAGGACACTATCAAAAATACCATTTTATTGAAATTCTCTCAGAATAACAATTAAAAGCTACATTGAAGAGAAACAGAAAAGCCTTCTGATCTTTCTAACGGAAGCTCTAACTCAGGATTTAATCAATCATCTTTGTTTTCAGTTCTTAAACACCATTTTCCACAAAGCAAAATATCCCATCCCAGGAGGTACTCTGCCCTGCTAATAACACATTGCTAATATCGCAGCACCTGTCCCAGTCTCAGAGAACAGTACTTCTGTTGATAGGTGGTGATAGCACCTGCGGAGTACTTACTGAGGTGTCAGACTGGGAAATAAGATCATAAAGGAACACATTGCTGAGATTTGGGAGAGGCGAGATGTATTTAATTGGGTTACAACTCCTCTTTTACAAGGTGCAGGGTATTCTAGTACCGACAGTACCTTAAATGAAAAAAATAAAGAACCTATATCAATTCTCAGCAAGTGTAGTATTTGGGAGTAGGAAGGATTTCTACATGAAAAGCATTTACAATCATGTCTAAATAGCAAAGTTAGTTACAAAGGTAATTTGTTCTCTCACTGTTGGAGTACCAGTTGCGACACTAGCAGTAAGGAATTCTAAATTTAGAATGACAACCAGTTTCTAAATCTCAATTTACAGCTGTTTCTTCAAAAATTAGAGAAAGTCCTAACTTAATGTTTGAACAAAATGTTAAAATGGTGCATAATGTAATACTTACAACACTTTAAGCAGAGGAAACTGGAATCTTTAGCTGTTTCAAATTGCATGTATCACTGTATAAAAATATTTCACTGCAAAAATATTATTTAGCATCACTTTAACAACCAGAAAATTTAACCCTAAAATACTTATTGTCCAAAGAACAAAAGATCTTATGATACTAAAAAAAATAATCACACAAAATTCTTAACTCTTGATATAACTAGAAATTATTTAAATCAAAAGTTAAATAATCTGGCATGAATTCAGATGGTTTTATCTTAAGTGACTAGGAATAAGTTAACTGCGGACATTAACTGGGGCAACACCGAGCTACAGAAACTAGACAACTTCAGAGACACTCTGTAATTCCCCCATAAAATGCAGTTCATATCTGTCCTCAAAAGCAGGAGCTTTCTGTTCCACAGCTGTTTACCTCCTGTCTCTTCGGCTTTTACAATGGTTTAACGTCTGGTTCAGTATTTACAGGTTTTGCTTGCATTTAGTAACCTAAGAGAAAAATTCCACCTGTATTCCAGCTAGGCGGCCTTATATAAACTCAATTAAAGCAGAAAGAATACTGCAGAACCCTCAGATTATTTCACTGGGGAAAAAGCAAAACCACACAGGCTAAAGGACTCTGCGTCTATGTTACCAAACTTCTTGGTACAGCTCTCACCAAACTGCTTAGGGTTGAAAGAGGTATTTCTTGTGCAGATACTGTACTACACAGAGGAAAATCACATCTTCAAGTAAGAAAGAATTACACTTCAGAGCACACTCCTAATTCAAATTCCCTGCTATTTTTACTAATTTCTAAATCAGCCACAGAAGTTAGGCAATATAAGTAGTTTTTTGTGTACAGTGCACTAGCTCCCCATGTGGACACACCTGATTAGCAATACATGCTAAATAGCTTATGGAAGTCAATGATGCTCTTATTTAAACTGGAGTATACTAGTGGTCTATGCATTCACTCCTAACGTGCTAACAACTTAAATTCCCATATTCCGATATATTTATTTTTTCTAGTGGAATTGCTGGCTTAAGAAGCTCCCTCCAGCATCTCTGTTTCCCAGTACTACCCTTTCAGTCGTGCCAACACAGCCATTTAGAGAGCCCCTGTGGTTAATCTGAACTAATCCAGAACAAAAATATTCCCTTTTCCACCTAGTTAATCTGGACTGATTCTCCAGATTGGTTCACCACACAAGAACTTCAAAACATCATATGGCAGAACTGCAGCTGATAACAGTTCAGCTCTCATTATGTCAGCATAACCATTACTATCGAAAGGGAATCTTGTCAAACAACGGCCAAACTTCTTTCCAACATTTAAAAGCCTCTCTGGAACAAAACGAACAACCCGGAAAAGCAATTCTTATTGTAAAACCATGTCATATGTGGATAAACTGAGGAACCACAATCTGAAAACTCTTAAAAATGCAGCATACCCAATTCTGTTTTGCTAAAGCAGGATGACACTATTAGCCTCAAAAGATGCATATCAACACAAAGAATAGTGTTGTTACAGAGATTCAACAAATACGCTAGGGAAGAAACAACGCACAAAACTTAAATCATAGCAAATTTGGTTGTTTTGCCTTTAAGTCCTCTAAAATGCTTGTATTACTGAACAATTTTACAAGATTTCCTTCCCGTAATGAGTAGTTTTTCAGTTTCCTGGTGTGACAGATATGTTCTTTCATGCTCCACCCAAAAAAAAAAAATCTGAGTAGTTATTTGTAAAAGTAGTTCTCTTCTGGTTAGTATCTCTTAGCTACATTTTTACATACAATGAACATGTAGGCATTCAGAGTGTTCACTGAGAGGTCTGAAGGCCAATAGCATGCAAAGCCTCAAAGAAAAAAAATGGATACAGATGATCACGTGCTGGCCTTGGAGCAAAGAAAGTTAAGTGATGCAGACACACAAGACCTCTCTGTAAGCACTTACACAGCTACACCACAATGCGCTGCTTTCACGACTGGTTATTGCAGTCGTACACAAGAACTAAGCTACTGACAGCAAGAAACAATTAAATCTCATCTCTAACAGGCCCATAATACTGTACAACGACAGGAAAAGTCTTATTTACCATTCTGTTCAAAATGCTGGGTCTCTGAGATCAATAACACCGTGGTAACACTGAATTCTTCAGTAACGGGGTACAGCAACACGAGCTTAAGTCTCCCACCTTTCCCATTATTTAGTGACAAAGCCTAACTGGGCACTAGAGACTATTACCACAGGAGACTTAACNAGATCAATAACGCCGTGGTAACACTGAATTCTTCAGTAACGGGGTACAGCAACACGAGCTTAAGTCTCCCACCTTTCCCATTATTTAGTGACAAAGCCTAACTGGGCACTAGAGACTATTACCACAGGAGACTTAACCAGTGCGCTTCTTGCTCACAAAACACAGGAAATATTTTTTGTTACGCAAAATCAACATAGCAAATAAAAAGGTAGAGTACAAGGAGTTGGAAGAAGGAATAGTTTAAGAAATTATGTTCTTCCAGGAAGATGCAAGCACAAATAGATTAGCTTTTATGAATTGTGGATTTGCACGAGCTTGATGGTTTCTAACAACAGCACAGGGATGCAAAGCTTTAATTTCCATTACCCACCCCAGTGGCTCTACCTGCCTCTCGTTTGAAGAGCAGCAAGACAGTTCCTTGGCAGGTACTCACATAACAGTGTAGGCATGAGTGCAACAGCTTTCCTCCCTTTCTCAAAAAATCTGCTATCTAATGTTTCTCTTCTAAGAAGTATTTAGAAATGATTATGATTTTCAAAAACTGTTTAACAAACATTTAATCAGAGCAATCATTCTTCAAAATCCAAGCTCCACTTCTGACTAATAGCTCACTTGCCTCTTGACAGGAAACATTCAACCTTTTTTTGCTCTGTTCTCTATTAATTCAGTTTACAAACAGCTGAACTTAAATTTGGCATGGACTCATGTTCTGAAAGGCTAATGCAGGATAATACACCATGCCGCTCTGTGTATCTGCTTTAAAACTAATTCAGTCAACACACTAATATTCAATATACCCAGAATTAAGCCAGAGGTTTAAAGACCAATGGCAGCTGTGATCAACTGGTAAGCTGATACCACAAACAGACTCTGTGCTAACTATCACAGACATCAGTTTCCCAGGCATTTGCTACATAACTGGACAAGAATTTTATTAATTTAGGATTCCTCTCATCTTCAGTAACAGGAGTTTTATTTGCAAAATTTATTTTAACTATTGAACTGAGTCATGTTTTTCCTTTCTGAATGCCACCTTGCTTTTTTTCAAGAAAAACAGTATCAAGATAACTCAATTAACATATATATGTTAGGCAACTTATGTTCAAAATGAAGACTACTAAAAAGCAGAATGCACAGTTCAGTTCCTAAGACTCTGAATTGTTTCTACAAACTAATCACATCACAAGTACATCAAAACCATAGATTGAACATTATCCCTTTGAAAAATACTAAAGCATATTTAAGATCATGAGACTTTCCACTGATTAAGTAAAAACTATTCTTACACTGAAGATTCCTAAGTAGCCACTTGAACGCTGCAGCTTTAAAAAAAAAAAACCAACCAGCTTCATCTTCCAACAATAAGGAACTTCAAAAAAATTCTTAGTGTCCTGGTTTTGGCTGGGATAGGGCTCGGTTTTTTTCCAGTAGCTAAAATAGCACTATGTTTTGGCTTCAGTATGAGATTTGGTGTGAGAAGAATGTTGATAACACACTGATGGCTTTAGTTGTTACTAAGAGATCAAGGACTCTGTGTTTTGCTAGTGTATGGGTGCACAAGAAGCTGGGACAGAGCATAACCAGAACAACAGATCCAAACTGGCCAACTGAGTATTCCACATCATACAATGTCACGCTCAGTATACAGATGAGAGTTGGGCCGGGAAGTGTGCGTTCTGTTCCGGGATTGCAGTTTTCAGGATCTCTCCTCTGAAATCACTAGACAGGAACGAGCTGGGCCTTGGTGGGTGGGCAGTAAGCAATTGCTTGTGCATCACTCATTGGTACAGTCTATTATTATCATCATCATAATAATTAATCTTATTCCTACTATTTCATTTATTATTATTACTATTTGATTCTATTTCAATTATTAAATCGTTTTTATCTCAACCTATGAGCCTCCTCACCCCTACTCCTCCAACTCTCTTCCCCATCCCCCGGGGCAGGGGGGAATGGTGAGCGAGCAGCTGCATGGTATTTTGTGCTCCGCTGGGTTAAACCAGGACGCTTAGGTGCTAGTAATGATGCTCAATGGTTCCACCTCCTGAAACAGTTTCTTTGGAAGAGACCAGCATTTCAGTGTTTGTTGACGTTGGGTGTTTCTTAAAGGCAATAACCATTTTATATACAAATGTTTTGTAACTAAAATGGCATGGACTCCACCCTAATCTGTCTGACAACTGTAGGAACAGGATACATTAAGGGATTTCACAAGTCCTACAAAAAGCATTAGTTTTGAGTGAAGCATGAAAAAAATAATTTTTAATTAAAAAGTTTATTAATAACTTTTCCAATATTATGAAATTAAGAAAAATAATTTAATGCACATTTTTCTACAATTCAGACACAATGAGTTTTCTTGGAAGTCACTTCACATAGAGAGTTTAGCTTGCTACTGGAAGAACCTGGCACTTTCGATATAAAACAAAACTGGTCCGTTACAGAAGTGAGTAACAATCATAAGCATTTACTTTCATCACCTTCTCAAAATACACACTGAAATCAAGTGCTGATAGAAGGCAAGTTGCATTATGTAAGGAAAAACTAACAAAAATCACTTTTTCTGTGTTTAAAAAAAACAAAACAATGTTCCAAATCAAGTAATTCCTGCAGACCTCAGTATTTGCCTGTTCTAAAACTAATGACAAAATGGAAAAGGCTGGAGTGCAAGACAGAGGTTCCCCTCTACTTTGCCCAATAAAGTGATGGTCATGGGTTGTTTTCCTATAAATATTTGGCAAAATGAAGACATATGGGGGAGGGAAAATATCCAAGAAGAAAATTTTTTTATTACTATTATTCAATAGTTCACAATGACTATTTAATGCCACTAAAACACTCTTTTTCAAGACAACAAAAAAATAAAAGTCAGGGAGGACAAGATGCCTCTTCTGCAGTTTGAGATATAATGTGTTTAGAAGCATATGCACACAATTTTTCACTACTATTTTTGGAGGTTCTCTTGAAAGTCCCACTAACAAACTTTAATTGCATCTTTGCCCTCTACAGTTCAAGTAGACTAATACTTTCCTGTTGCCTCCCTGAAAAGTAGCACTAATGAAAATCAAAAGAATGCAACTGTGTTGTGTTCCTCACCACACAAGCCCTTTTTGGGAAGCTAGTTTATCACGTATGGTTGCAGTAAATAGACTTTCGAGTGCTGTCCAAGAAAGACAACATCTGCCACAGCTCAAAAAAAGGCAGCAAAAAGTTGCATCAACTTCACACCCAGACTGAGCCACCACTCTCGTCCAGCTGGGAGGACACTCCAAAACAACCCTGCCCTTAATAATGCTGCCATTCACATGGCTGAGAAAAGACTGGTTGACTCAAGGAGATTAACCTTGCATTTTGTCTTCTGATGTGAAGGAAGGTCTCTTACCCCAGAAGTCATTATTTAATACTCTAAATTTATCATGCATACAAAGACAACAGGAGCTTGTTATGATACTGGAGTGAATTTCAAGGTCTTTCCAGTTCCCTTCACCCATACCCTGCAATCACTGCTTCACCTTTTCCTCACTGCCAGGCCTCCTTTATAAGAGCATTTCTCTGCACAACAGTTGGTTCACTATACTTTTGTTTAGTTTAAGATGTGTATTGTTCTCTACAGGCAATACCACACTTTCAGAAAGTATGTACAGTCATTTGTTTAGAATAGTGCATTCTAAAAGATGTGGACAGAGGCACAGAAGCTGACTAGGAGCATTTCTCCCAACAGCACGAAGCATCAAGTCTAAGAAGCATTGTGAGAGCACACAACGAAGTTATCATCAGGTTCAAGTCATTTTAGCTGATATTACTTAGATGAACCTGACCAATTAGCTCTTTCGTTCAGCGTGAATGTTATCTTAACAGCAGTATTCTCTTTTCAGCCTCATTTTGACACATAAAGCCTTTTATAAAAAGTAATAGTTGTGACATTTCTTGAGTATATTTACCCAATTAAAACAAAAACAAGCTAAAATTTAAACAAAAATATAGTTTACTAGGGGAACAATCTTTCCAATATGAATAGATCAGACACAATTCAACTTCAGCAGTTATCCAGACTCAAGCCCTCCTAAGTTATGCTGGAAACTACTGCAACAGTAGTATCATAAAGTTGATGTATTTTACTATTAAAAATAGTACATATTTACACACATAGTACCTTGCTCCATATTTAACTGCTGCCACCCACAACCCTTGAATTTAGTAATACTGTTCAACAGCTGACACAGAAGCATCGTGAACAGAAACATAACACTTTGAAGTCAACTTGAGCCTCATCAGCTCTTAAACAGAAAGCCAATAAAGCAAGAGAGTCTGAAGTAGTTTATCTTGCACTGAAAAATAGTAGCTCGTATGTTCAAAAATGCTGCTGGCTAAAATGTGTTGGGAAGACAGAAAGAATTTACAGAACATTTTTCTAAAAACCCCAACAAAAACTAATTTTGCCTGATTATGTTAACACATTTCGGGCAAATCTTCAAAGATTTGACTTGGTAGGTCACAGCATCTACACTTAGGTAAGACTAAACATCTAAATTTCATTTTGTATTTTAGTTGGATAGAAAAACCAAGAAGCTACCTTTTTATTCCACCCCTCACCCCCCGTCCAGTTCTGCAAAGGGGCTCCCTCCTCCCCACCCCACCCCAAACAAAAACACACTATGCTATTTTCTCACTACTGTGCAATATTCATTACATTCAACATCAGAAATGCATTTCAGTCCTGATCTGCAAAATTCTTTCCTGGCCCCATCTTCATTTTCTTTTAAGAAAAGAGTATCATCACATCCAACTTTAAGAACAGGGCTGCTCACCAGGGATCAAGATAAGGTCAAATTCATTTCCAGTTGCCATCAGAACCAGAACATGAATTAAGCCTCCAAAAACATATTAGTTGAGTAACACACACCGCCCTCTTAAAGGTTTCTTTCCCTCCCCCCGAGCTACAAGCATGGATTTATAAAACGAGAAGCCTCTACAGGCACAACAGGTTGGACATAATGAAGCACTGTTTCTATAGTCCTCTAGGTACCAACTTGAAAGGATGCTTCACTAGTAGCAATGATTGGAGAACACTTCTCCAGAGACCAAAGAAAAAGTAATTCAATTTCAGTTGGTGAAAACTAGTATCTAGGAACGGCTGTTTTATAGGCATTCTTTGTAGCTTCATATTACAGAAATGAATCAAGACTATATTAATTCAAGAAAAGTCTTATTACCAAAAAACAAAGAACTTCCTTGTGTTACTCACAATGAACTTCCCAAGATTTCCAGTTAACACAAAAAGCAAACAGACAGCAAGCTATTTTAATGTTTGTTCTATCTTTCCTTACTGCTCCATAAACAACAGAAAGGGGTAAAAATGTGAAGTATCTTATAAAATAAAGACTTCAGGAATACAGATTCAGAAAACTCCAGATTAAGGAAAAAAAAGATAGCAAGTATTATCCAAGAAATGCTTCATTTGTAAAGCAGTGCAGTGTTTCAAGCTAAGCTGGGCAACCTTAGTTCTTACATACTATCACTACCCACCTTAAAAAAGGGTGCTTTCTGATACAGGAGCGGGGCAAAGAATTCAAGAAATTAATCTAGAGTACAGAACAGCAGACAAAGATTTGCCCAATCTCATTCCACTGAGTCAAAAGAATGGAAGATATTCCAGTGAAAAATTTAAAAAACAGTAATAAAAAAATACCACCACCACCACCTTTCCCTAACATAAAAGGAAAAACAGTACACATCATACAATGTCACGCTCAGTATACAGATGA
>VZSC01010167.1:0-13718 GCA_013398225.1 Steatornis caripensis
GGCCCAAAACTGACCACAGTATTCAAGGTGTGGCCTCACCAGTCATGAGTACAGGGGGACGATCACTTCCCTGGTGCTGCTGGCCACACTATTTCTGATACAACCCAGGATGCTCTTGGGCTTTTTGGCCACGTGGGCACACTGCTGACTCATATTCAGCCAGCTGTAGACCAATGCTCTCAGGTCATTTTCAGGCAGCTTTCCAGCCACTCTTCCCCAGGCCTGTAGCATTGCATGGGGTTGTTGTGACCCAACTGCAGGACCCGGCACTTAGCTTTCTTGAATCTCGTCCAATTGGCCTTGACCCATCAATCCACCCTGTGCAGATCCCTCTGTAGAGCCTTCCTACGCTCCAGCAGATCAATGCTCCTGCCCAACTTGGTGTGATCTGCAGACTTACTGAGGGTGCACTCAATCCCCTCATCCAGAACACTGATTAAGTTACTAAACAGAACTGGCCTCAATACTGAGCCCTGGGAACTCCACCGGTGACTGTCAGCCTCACCACTTACTAAATTCCAGGTAGACAAAATCCACAGCCTTTCCCTCATCCACTAAGTGGGTTACTTTGTCATAGAAGGAGATCAGGTTAGTCAAGCAGGAAATCCCACAACAATACACCTTTACTGCAGAAGACTGAAGAGACACCTGTACAACAACTGTTTGGCAGGAACAGAAAATATGCTGTGCTGTATTAGACTACTAGGCATCAAGTTGGGTACTTTTCGCTTTGATGAAAAATACTAGATAAGTGTAAACTATAGCTATTCCGGTTTGCAGCAGGGTGTCATTTAGTTTTCTCTGTGGTTTTGTAGAGTCTAGATCTTATGACATCTTTTGAGTTTCACATATAAGACACAATTACTCAAAGCATCTCACAATGGACATAACCAAAGCAAATATGTTTTGATCTGAAATCCTACCCAGAAGCCTTGGAAACCGAGCTCTATCTTGGAATTTGGCATATATAATAAATCTACTCCTGCTACCTACAGATGACTATGCTGTTTCATATTAAGTTATTTCTTTCCATTCTTTCCCATTAACGGCTATTACTGCAAATTTGCAAATGCCATTCATTAGTAAATTATAACAAAAGCAGTGGAATACAGGCATAAGGACAGGCAACATTAAATGGTGACTAGCAGCCAAACAAAGAAATAATCCAAGAAATCAAAAGGATATGAAGAAGTGGCGTTTTTTTCTGATAAAGTAGATCACTGCCATTTTAAATCATGGAATTATTTAGACTCATACATTTATCCTAACGGTACCAGTTGCTCCAACACATGGAGACCTGGTTCCTGCTATAGTTTTCATCACTTCATATATTGCAGTGCAGACCCTCAAAGATATTGAAGTAGCTAATTCCTGAAGAGGTCAGTGACAGCAAGGAGAGCTCAAGCCAATGATGTTCATGTGGGCCAAGAAGAAATGGAAATGCGCATTGCTAAGAGGAGACAAAAATGGATGGGCAGATATAACAGGAGCCAGGTATGAGGAGCAATCCAACTCACTCTGGGGGTTCCGGCTTGGTCTGGAGTAAAACCTGTATCAAATCTAGAATTTATGAAGGAGTTTTCTTAATTTCCACAAAATCTGGAAGAGTTTATGCTGCCCAGAGTATCAGATCTTCGACTCTCTCAGCACCGTTTATGCTAAGCAGGGAGAAAATCAAGACAGTTCCCCACTTCCTTCCCTGCTCCTCCAAAGTCAGTGAGTCGTTGGATCAGTCCTTGGCTCAGCTACTTTGATTAGGTGCTGGCATAATGTATTATTTAGGAAAAAAATTCAGTCATGGATCAGAAGGTCTATATCATTAACTGTAGTCTAAACCAGATGAAAATCATGTAGGAAATTAATCTGGAAAGAAAAGTATGTGTGATAGGCTAATCTAATCACTGGTATAACTAGCCTTAACTCTGGTTAAATAGAGATACACTCTTTTGGGAGCTATCCTCTTGTTCCTGGAATATCTCCGCGTGCGTAGAGAGATAGAATCTGACAACACCTTTCAAATAGCTCTATTTATATTTAAAAAAAGTCTTCAAGTAAAAGATTCAGAGCGCAAACTTCTTCACAGCCCCAGGGACTAGTACATTAAGAAAACAATATTTTAAAAAATATAGCTGTCTACCAAAGGAAAAAAAAAATAAAGCAACATTGCCTCTTGTTCATCTTTTTCTTTTAAAACTCATCTGCTATTTTTACATTGATTTTGGTCCCTATCTCACATAGAGCATTCAAGTTAGGATAAGTTACTGTATACAAGATCAAAAAAAACAAAGCAGTNAAGAAAACAATATTTTAAAAAATACAGCTGTCTACCAAAGGAAAAAAAAATAAAGCAACATTGCCTCTTGTTCATCTTTTTCTTTTAAAACTCATCTGCTATTTTTACATTGATTTTGGTCCCTATCTCACATAGAGCATTCAAGTTAGGATAAGTTACTGTATACAAGATCAAAAAAAACAAAGCAGTGTGGTGACTTGAGACTAAGATAGCAATGATCACGTTAACTATATTTCCCGGTCATCTCCGTGGCTGACAGAACTGAAAACGTGGAAAATAAGGCTGAAAATATGGGCCACAGCAGGATATCAAGATCCCTCACAGAAGTCGACAGACACAGGGCCCCCTTTGCAAAGGTTTTGANTATTCAAGTTAGGATAGGTTACTGTATCCAAGATCAAAAAAGACAAAGCAGTGTGGTGACTTGAGAATAAGATAGCAATGATCACGTTAACTATATTTCCCGGTCATGTCTGTGGCTGACAGAACTGAAAACGTGGAAAATAAGGCTGAAAATATGGGCCACAGCAGGATATCAAGATCCCTCACAGAAGTCGACAGACACAGGGCCCCCTTTGCAAAGGTTTTGATTTGTAGTGAGCACATTTTAATCTATGTAGCATATCTACTTTAAAATGATGAAAAAGTAGGNGTCATCTCCGTGGCTGACAGAACTGAAAACGTGGAAAATAAGGCTGAAAATATGGGCCACAGCAGGATATCAAGATCCCTCACAGAAGTCGACAGACACAGGGCCCCCTTTGCAAAGGTTTTGATTTGTAGTGAGCACATTTTAATCTATGTAGCATATCTACTTTAAAATGATGAAAAAGTAGGAACAGGAATAGAAAAGCTAAGAAATGCTAACATAGGTTTTCAACTTTGAAATGCAGCCAGTGATTTTCCCCTAGTGTAACAGGAAGAGCTGTGCTTTAAGTGGGCATGATAATACAGATTTAAAACTTCATCTCGAGTCATCCTCTGAAAATTTCTGGAGAAACTGAAAGGCTTGGTCTTAAAACCTTGGCGGATTAGGAGGGTTTGCCACATTACGTAAATGCAGCATCCTTGGTCTGTGAGGAAAGTCTGAAAATGGCTCACACAGAAACGGAGCAACCAAAGGACAGAGTTTCACATTAAGCCCTCACAGAAGTCTATTAAATTACCTGAGATTGGGGGTAAAGCAGACTGGTGATTATAGTGATTCTCTCAAAAGATAAAACAAGATGCAGGTAAAAATCATTATACAGATCTAAGAACACATTTATTAACCAGAATTAGAGTAATACAAGCAAATGTGGTAGTATATGACTCAACATTCTCTGGAGTTCTCTGAGAGTTCATAAAAAGATATTGTGTGTCCACTCTTTAAATCAGAAAGCTGGGAAAAGAAAGGGAAATTTTTTTCCTGTGCTGAGATCGACTTTGAAAACAAAATACCCAAGTAGATCTTATCGGAAAATGTTCTCACACACTCAAAAGATTTTGAGAAATCATGGTTACATTTTTATGTTCTTCATTTGCAGAGAAGTGGAATTTATTTTTTTTAAAGTATAAATTGGATACACTGATTTATATTTACCAGAATATCTACTAACACAAAGTCTGAAGCTTTTACATAAGAATACAGAAATATCGATTCAAACTCTCCACTTGACTGGTTTAAAGCAAAGACTGTCTGCTACAGAGAATCACAGGATGAATCACAGAATGGTTTCGGTTCGAAAGGACATTTAAGGGTCATTCAGTCCAACGCCCCTGCCATGGGCAGGGACATCTTTCACTAGACCAGGTTGCTCAAAGCCACATCCGATCTGAACTTGAACATTTCCAGGGATGGGACATCCACAGTTTCTCTGGGAACCCTGTTCTAATGTCGCAGCATCCCTCACAGTAACGAATTTCTTCCTTGTATCTAATTTAAATCTACTCTCTTTTCAGTTAAAACTGTTTTCCCCTGTCTGATCACTATCGGCGCTGGTAAAAATTCTCTCTCCATCTTTCCTATACATTCCCTTTAAGTATTGAAACATCACAATAAGGTCTCCCTGAAGCCTTCTCTTTTCCAGACTAAACCACCCCAGTGCGACTGCCTTAAGCAATTGTTTTTTTCTGAGGTGGGCCAACCTTTTCTTATTCCTGTGTTGCTTTCTGAATCTGTGCTCTCCCTCCTCCCCACCTCCCCAACTTCCTCCAAGAAAATTTCATTGAAACCAGGTTGCTCCTATTTTTGCCAAGGACAACACTGCCATCCACTCACTAGCTCTATTCTTTGCTACGCTGCCTACACAGAATTTAAATCGTTCAGATATATTTCCTTCTTTACTTAAAAAATATAAATCTGTACATATATTTAGGCTGAATAAGGTTCTGAACTTTCACAAAAGATTCCTAGCATTTGAGAGTATGTAGCCTCAGCTAGGTCTGAAATACACTATATTAAGATTTCTTTGGTAGCACCTGTGAAAAGCATAGGTATGACTGAAGACCTCATAAGTAGGCAATGAATAATAATGGACTGACAGTAAGGTCAAAGAGCCTCAACTAAGATGAAAGCACGGAAGATGGAAGGAGCTTATTATGCCTGAATCCTCAAAGTTAGTGGACTGAGAGACAGCAATAGCCTTTGGGCCTGCAGTGTTGTGCAGATACAACACAAGATATGACAACTACGATATCATGTTGATGATACTCTCATGAGGATACTTTTTAGATATTGTTTCATTTTCAAGGGATGGAAAGGCAGAGGTGGTATTTTGCTTATTTAAGAGGTGATGTTGCTTCAACAGGAACAGCAAGAAATAGAACTGACATAAATGTAAAATATCCCTTGGTTAATTCTTTGTTTTTACAAATATAATATTTTTTCTCCACTTCATCAAAGGTTAAAATCTAGTGGAATAAAGCTTCCTAATGGCTGAGCGAGCGGCAGCAGCATTTGT
Organism: Steatornis caripensis; assembly: GCA_013398225.1. Classification (NCBI taxonomy): domain Eukaryota; kingdom Metazoa; phylum Chordata; class Aves; order Caprimulgiformes; family Steatornithidae; genus Steatornis; species Steatornis caripensis. The sequence continues at coordinate 5,236 of VZSC01010167.1, forward strand.
AGTATATCAGAGACTGTTCCTAGACATGTAAGATATCCTGAGTAGGGTGGAGGTTTCTGATGTCTCTCAATGTGTGAAAATCAAGCGATTTTCTCCTTCATTCAAAGTATCTCCCTCCTGCATGCTCATGAGCAGCAACTGAGCTCAGTGAGAATGAATTTATTTGCTCACTAGTTTCCTGAAAGTTTTCCACTGCTTCCACTGTGACAAATTTCCTTAACTTGTTCCCATTCGGACTGACTAGGGACAGACAGGATGGCTGTTTTTGAAGGAAAGCAATTTACAGAGGGAACTTCATACAGAACAAAAGAGAGGACTTCAGTGTTACATGGCATGCAATAGTGAATAGAAAAGAATACAGCATGGTATTTTCAGCTGCACAACAAAAAAAGTCAAAAACACTAATGGCGGTATTGCTTAATGGGCAGGTCCCTAAACATGATTACATTTTGGCAATGCATCCATCGCTCAGGCTGATCCATCTGGGAGCAATATTTCAAGTTGTCCTCTAGGGACTTGGTTTTTTTACAAACATATGACTTTACTTCTTTGGCATAATAGAAATTTCTATGGGGATACTAATTACATAGGAAATAGAGAAAGTTTTCCTAGAAATATAGCCAGAACATGAGGAATTAATTCCCACAGAAACAAAGAACAAGCACAGCCTTGCCTCAACGCTTTTTATCCTTCCTTAGCAGTGTGAATGCTTCAGGAAACCCCTTCCACAACAGAACACAATAGTGGACAAGTTTCTTTGCATATGTGGTATTTCATATCCAAGAGATATTACAATATTTATATGGGAAGTACAGCATTAAAAGTGATGGAGAACAGCATCTAGCAAGCAATCGACATGTCCACTATAAAACAAGAAGCATTTTGTGTTTCCAAACTCTATTGCTTATGAGATAACAGTGTGTATTATGATCCAAATTTAGAAAAGTCTCTAAATAACTCCTGATTAAGAGTTTCAATATATGTTTTACTGTTTTCCTGTTTCAGCCCTTGTAACAGGAAATAGTTTATTAAAAAAATAAATAAATCATAAATTTAGAATGACCAATCCTGACTGTAGAGATCAGGAAGGACCCTGAGCATACTATTGTTACTAAAAATGTTTTCTAGTGACTTTTGAAGACCGGTAGACAAGAATTTACTTTTCAACTATTAAAATGGAATAATGAAACCAAATTGGCATTAGACAGCTGTACTTTCACGTCATATGATTTTTGTGCTACAGCAACTTTCTCCCTTGTATTACCTGCCAGCTTGTTCTAAAGCAGTCTGCTCTAGGAAGTCATGCTTTGAACAGATCACATGTCCATCATGTTGATTTTGTAGAATTTCTTCCTTGCAATACTGATCTAAGATGATTAGCTAAACTCCTTTAAAATCATATTGAAGCGTAGACCATATCAGCTCCCTCCCACTTGTCATATCACAGAATCACAGAATGGTAGAAGTTGGCAGGGCCCTCCGGAGATCATCCAGTCCAAGCCACCTGCTAAAGCAGGTGCCCCCAGAGCAGGTTGCACAGGAATGCGTCCAAGCGGGTTTTGAATATCTCCAGAGAAGGAGACTCCACAGCCTCACAGGCCTGAAAGAGCTTGGCCCCATCTTCTTGACACCCACCCTTTTGATATTTATAAGCATTGATGAGATCCCCTACCAGTCTTCTCTTCTCCAGGCTAAATAGACCCAAGTCAGGCTTTCCTCATAAGAGAGATGCTCCAGTCCCCTCATCATCTTCATATATATATCATATACATCTGTGGAGGCCTAAGCATAGCAACAGATACCTTGATACAGGCATCTGCACCTGTGGATAAAAGAGCCGTGCTTGCCTTCAGACCGCTGTGCTCTCGAGTCCTTGCCTGCTGAGATCTGATCTGAGCTGGCAGTCTCTCACAGTTTATCCGTGCTTCCTACCCAGTCATTATCAGAAGTTGTAGATTAAAGTCACCTGTACTATTCTGAGATCAACAGTATCATATAAGTGTTCTGCTTCCTTGGTCTATTACATTTGTGAAACACAGGTATAAGCCCATTCGGTCGCTGCTGGCCGGATGCCCACACCTTTCCAATGAGATGTGTTTGCACACATAAAAGGACAGATTGTGCATTTTTTGTTATGAAAAAGAGATAAAGTGGACTATCCTGACCTCCCTGCTTTTCATACATCTGCACAAAGGTGAGAAATTAAGGAAAGCACAGCTTTTCTCGGTGCGATATTGCTGCTACTGCTGCCACTCAGCTCCCTGTAAATGGGGCAGAGAAATCCTGGGTTTGTGCCCCTCTCGCTGGCTCAAAGCTCAAAATCACGTGCCTCTCCTCTCTGACCCAACCCTCACTTACAACTAAGTTTACAGCCATTACCAACATCTAGTATGTTTGGTATTTAGGGTCAGGAAACTCTCAGAAATAGCTTATTTTATTCTAAAAAAAAATGTAATGTAATGAAACTAAAACACTGAAGTCTTATTTATTCTATCTGCTTTTATGTGGGAAAATCTTTTACATTCTTCTGAAAATTGGTATTACTAGATAGCTCACAGAAACAATTCATTCCTAGATGCAACAAGTCACTATTTAGGTTATTTATATTATGCTGTATGAAAAATTCAGTCAATAAAAAAAATAATTTTAAAATAAAAAAAATTTGATGCAGAAATATTTGATGTATCTGATCCTGTTTAACTTAAAAAGTCAGTTTGTGTTGACAGAGAATGTATAGACTGTCACTAAAATGAAAATATGTGCTATTACATTTAATCATAAATTTCAAGAAAAAAGATGTTTTCATTCATATGAATTGTAGACAATACTATTATATTTTTTAAAAAAACATATTGCTTTCATATATAAAACTCTGAATATAAAGTCCAGCCTTTTTAAACTATTAAGTTAATAGGAGACCAAAAGCAATCACCTGTTTTTCTGTATTGCCATCAACATATGCTCATTTAAGCCTCGCAAAAATGGAACAACAGAATGTCACTGATTTTAAACTTGTAGTCATGAGGGCAAATGTAACACATAAAACAAACAAATGCATGCATACATAAATACATAGATAAGGAAAGGAATTCCTTTGGCTTAATCAGCAGGAAACTTTCTAAATCTGCTATGTAAGAAATATATATCCCTACATTTTGGGATCTTTATACTAGAAACTGCACTAGAAAATCAAAGCTGTTTTATTTATTATGCTACAAGTATTCTAAATTAAAAAGGACTGAGCAAGAAGAAACCAATCAAGAATAGTCTGTTTTTCTCAAATACCTGAGACACAATCCCCTTGGTTCCTGCATTGAAATAATGAAGGCTTCTCACTACCTCGTGGAGATACGGTCAGTTTGTATACAAATCTTTAATGCAATGATTAGAGGGATTTGTAGCCAGAGAAAGTAGCTTTGAGATCTAATCACTAAAGCAGAAAAATCTAGAATCCCTGGAATCAGAGGCTTAAATTCTGTCAGACTCACCTCATCCTTTCATCTTTCAGAGGTAGATTAAATTCTGTGTAGTTTAGCATATAGGGGTCTTCCACAGGACTTTTAAAAGATGAAGTTCTATCTCCTTTAACTGTTGTTAAATATAACATCTTTTCTCTCTCTCTTTTCTTCCCCTTTAGAAATAAGTCCTAGCAACTTGAAGTATTTTTTCTAAAGATATTTCTGTTTTCCAGGCAGCTTCCTACCTTCTTGTCTTGAAGGTTTTGAAGCTTTATTTCCTTGATTCTCTATTTTAGTATAAGTGATAGACACTTTCCCGTAAAATTGTTCTGCTCCACGGGCAGCAGTAGCAGAAATCAGGGCCCAGAAGAATACAGGCATTTCTTCCCAGTTCAAGATTTGTTCTTTTCATTTCTTTAAACTGCCAAAAGCTAATCAGACTCACTGAAATCATTGAAATAAAATTTAAAACTGTCTTTAAAAAGAGGAAGAAACCTCAGCAAATATCCCACTAATTACTGACCCTCTCCAAAAATTCCCTACACCTACTGAGAAATGGTCTGAGGAAATTAATGACAGTGGCTACCACAGAGTCTGAGCTTAAATTTTTAGGCCTAAATTTGTTGATACATATTACAAGTAGTAATGGTTGTATATGTGTGCACTAGGGATCTAATTTAAGCATTTAATGACATTTAGTGCATTACACAACCCTACACATTTTTGGTAGCTACTTGGTACAGTTTGTCCCAAAGGCCTCTTCGGCGATTACAGATACGAAAAAAATTGCTAATACAATCACTGTTAATGCAAAACATGTTGGCTAGAAAGAAAATGGGATGTATGGATTGGTAGTCCTTAGGTGCCTGAGTTTTCCCCTACTAAAAAGAAGAGTAACAAGAAAAGGGATTTGTCAGTACTTTAAATCTTTATTAATCCTGACTGGGTTTTAGGCATATAATCCAAATAGTTCCAAAAAGACAGATGCATAAAGATAATGGATAATAATAATTAGTCAACCTTGGCTGCTGTTTAGAGGAAAAGGAATCACTATGAATCGATGCAGTGTGAAGAAAGTAGAAATGCAGCTCATCAAAGAGGCACTGGATTGGACAGCAAAAGACCAGAAACTTAAGAGTCTACATCCTCTCCCCAAGATACACTAGGTAATACCTTGGTATAAAATGCAACTTATTTTCCGTGGACAGAGAAATAAAACAATATAATATATTGCAGCCAACCTTCAACCTGATGTTCTCCATATGAAAAAAGATTGACACAAAACACTTGTGTCCCTCAGGGGCCGTTTAAGTACACCTCCTTCTTATTAACCATGCAACGTCTGCTAGTGTTTCAGAAGGGAAGATACACTTCTAAAAATTATTCAGAGTAACACAGCCTGAAGATATGGCTCTGTACTTTTGAAGGCATACACTATATCCATTTAATACAAATGTCACAAACAAATTGTGTGTCATAAGGTTGCTTCTCAAGTTTTCTTTTACAAGCTAGCCAAGCTGGTAAATGCCAGCCGATGAGCAGCCCAGTACATGTTTTTAAGCCCACTTGAGCCTCCAGCTGTTCAAAACGCTTTGCACAGTCTCACCAGAGCTGCAATAACCTTAGATGAAGTGGTACACGAGTGGTGCTTAGATCTCACCTGAAAATCAGAAATCAGGCTGAAAAGTCCTCTCTTGCAAACTGTGCTCCCTGCAGAACTGTCACTTAGCGATTGCGTAGGCAATAGTCATTACACAAAAGAATTTGAGACCCTGGTCATCAGATCCCTCAGTTGTTGCAGAGCAGTGGAAAAATCTATGAGTCAAATGCTAAAAAGTGAGCACAAAGACAAACTGAAACAAATCTTGAAAATGCTTGGGCAGACTGCCAGTTACAAATAGAAGCAGAGGGCATTTGGGTTATTGAGTCTGAGTCCTTGTCACCACGCCTCAGACAGCTCTGCTCTCGGTTGTACAACTTCTCTATTGATCTTTCTCAAGCGCTGCAACACCTTGTCTTGGGCATCCCTTGTGCCACAGTGTGACACTGCAAATTTGTTGTGCTGTTGAAAATACTTTTCACTTCACTTTAAGATAAGCATCAAAACAACAACAACAATACTTTTAATTACTTTAGTCCTTCAATTAGTTAATATTGAAAAAAGTTTGAAATTGAAGAATCACAGCGAACCGTTCGATTTACACCTAGGATACAATCATTCATAAGCTCCATTCCTTAGCGTCAGTCTGTCAACACAGGCAACCTGTTAATATAAATTTCCATAAGGTATGGAATATCTTCCATAGAAAAATGTAGCGGCACACTATTAATTTCTTCTTTTCTATTAATCACTAGGATAAGCCTTATGAACTCAACAAGAAAGTAATTTCAGGTTGTAGCGAATATGATTCTAACTCTCCTCTCATGCACACTGTATCAGTGCATGCTGCAAGCCTAAATTAGGACCTGGTCAATTTGTTCTGAAACAATGAGCTTCAAAGTCACCTATTCAAAATCCTCACTGAATAAAACAGATATTTTAAAACGTTTTGAACATTGAGGAATCTTTTTTTCTGTCATGTGCAAACAACTGTATTAAGTTAGATTTAAATCAATACAGGAGCTGATGTTGAGAGATGCTACACCTTTAGGCAATCAGCCCTTGGCACCTTACGTACTAGGATCAGCTCTGCAATAGTATCCCAATAAAATGCAGGCATTTATCAGAACATATGCACTGGCATGAAAGCTTATGCTTTGTAATACACTCAACACCACGCAAATCAGAAGTGACCATCTTGCTAGAGCTGCCTGTGAACCCCTCTAGCTTTCATGCACAAGTGATACACTGTGCCAAAGAACTGAATCTAAAGCTCAGTTTTATAATCACTTATTCTCCTGATGTCTAAAATGGAAAAAGGTTGCAAAATCCCAGGGAAAACGTACAAATGGGGCTTTGTTTGGACCATTTCCTTTCCTCGTACATTCTCTGCTTCAAAGCAACATTGATTACTAACTGCAGCTAGACTGACACCTCCACTGTGATGTCTTTTATTATTTTTCTTTTGAGAGCAGCCACCAATACATCAGACACAATACATTCCCCAGAAAACTCATAGGCTGAATAAGAAAACAAGAAAGAGATGGCTAACATTTATATAAATGCAGTATGTTTTACGTTACATATGTGTGATAAAAACATTAAGTAACTTAACGCATCCTAAAGTATACCTGACTTTAGTACTGCAAACTTTCATTTCACTTGCTCACCACAGTGTTCAAAATAATTTAAAAAAGTATGATTTTGAGGGGATATTTCAAGACAGTGCTGTAGCATCATGAGGGACAATACGAAAGGCACAAATGTGAGATGAGATTGTCATTCAGAGCAATGTAACTAGAAAAAGAGATCAGGCAATGTGTTATCGTATGTACAGAAGGTTGAAAATGTTTTGTAATGAAACTTTTGGACATTTTGGAATTAAAAGATTTTCCTTTCCACATTAACTGTGCATTTGAAAGATGATATTACTAATAAATCACACTGAAACAACAGATCCGGTAGGCTTGCAACTATGTTCTATGACTCGTATTCTGCATAAAACGTGAATCTAGTGCCTTGCTGTCATTCAGAGCATGGCTGGGTGGAAGCTATGTGCTTATGAAGACAGAGAACATGATAAATTGAACAACTAGTCAAATAGGTAAATTTGCAAATTCAGAAGAAAGCTTCATTTAAAGTCTTACATCTCCTTGTTAAAGGTAACTCCAGTTACCTCACAGCTTTAGCTATGCACGTCTGTGACAACTACTAAAGACATTTCAGCAAAACCCTAAAATTGTATCACTACCATAATGACTAAAAGTTCCTCCTTAAGTCCTTGTTTGTGAAGGGTTACAGGGAGAATGGGACCATCACCTTGTGCACCACAGGTCTGGAAAGGAGCAGGCAATGCAAGAGGGACACAGCTGCAACGAGAGAGCTGGGGAAGGGGATGGAGAGACTGCTGCCCTCCCACCCCACCTCTCCAGTGTTTGCTACTAACCTACTAACCTGAACTTCTCCAAGGGCTTTTGTTTCTTTGTTATGATCAAGCAGTCAGTCCTGAGAGTAGGACCTGAACTGCCTTAGCATGTTGAGTTTTAGTGGCGACACAAGCATAAATTTAACTAGACTTGCACAACACTTTCAGATTTTATATGAGGAACTACTTTTTTATTCAGTCTAGCCCAAAACATTCCAGCCAGAGAGCTAAAAAAAATACAGTGATATATGAATATACATTTATTAAAATAATAAAATTATTCTCTTTTAACTTTAAAGTTGGTGGAAATGAATAGGAGACAAGAAAGGAAAACTTAATTAATCATTGCGTAATTAAATTGCATAATGCAAACCATTTTTGAATAAATTATACAATCATAGAATAGTTTGGGTTGGAAGGGACCTTTAAAGATCATCTAGTCCAACCTCCCTTGCAGTGAGCAGGGACATCTTCAACTCAGAGCCCTGCCCAACCTGACCTTGAATGTTTCCAGGGATGGGGAATCTACCACCTCTCTAGGCACCTTGTTCCAGTATTTCAACACCCTCATTGTAAAAACTTTCTTCTATAATCTACCTCTTTTAGTTTAAAACCATTACCCCTTGTCCTATCAGTACAGGCCCTGCTGAAAAGTCTCTCTCCAGCTCTCTTGTAGGCCCCTTCAGGTACTGGAAGGCCACAGTAAGGTCTCCCCAGAGCCTTCCCTTCTCTAGGCTGAACTCTCTCAGGCTTTCCTCATAGGAGAGGTGTTCCATCCCTCTGATAATTTTTGTGGCCCTCCTCTGGNTTCTTCTATAATCTACCTCTTTTAGTTTAAAACCATTACCCCTTGTCCTATCAGTACAGGCCCTGCTGAAAAGTCTCTCTCCAGCTCTCTTGTAGGCCCCTTCAGGTACTGGAAGGCCACAGTAAGGTCTCCCCAGAGCCTTCCCTTCTCTAGGCTGAACTCTCTCAGGCTTTCCTCATAGGAGAGGTGTTC
>VZSC01010168.1:0-47558 GCA_013398225.1 Steatornis caripensis
TGCAGGAATCGTTTTGTTGTACTCAGGATGGGCAGGGTCACAGTGGGAGTACTATCGCCAGTTTAGAGGGCTACATCCTGAGAAAGAGGTAGACCGATTGGATAGAGATCTCTGAGGGAAAAAATGGATTTGAGATATTTGTCTGGAGGAAGAGCTGATTTCAGGAACATATGAAAAGAGTGAGGGAATAGCCTTGCTTTCATATCCATTGCAAATAGGGTAGAAGCTACTGGGTTTAATTTTCATTATAAGATTTAGATCAGAGTCACCAGGGAATGTTTTGAAGTACAGATTAGACACATTTTTATCAGGAGCGATAGATGTGTAATTCCTCATGTGTAGAGGTGGAGCAATGGACTAGGGAACCCCTTAAATTCCTTTCCTATGGTTCCGGGACTGATTGCTACCTTGTAGGCTGAAATAAGGAACCCCGGGGCTGGCTTTGAGCTGGGTGGTTCATATGGATTTGCTGGGTTGGCATTACGTTTTCCCAATGACCTTCAGCTTCATTCCTGACCAAAGTTTTGTCAGTCCTACAGCACAATTTCCCAGGCAAGCTAGAGCTCTTTAGGCATCACCCACACAATAAAACTGTTCTCTTGTGGAGGTGGATTGATCCATATTTCATCTGACAGAGATGTGCCCGTTTTCTATCTTATCAGGATGCATTCGGGTCACCATATTGACCTCAGTTCTGCACCAGCTCCATTGTTTGAACATGTCTGAATTTTTTACACCAAAAGGGCTTTTCATTTAAAATGATTTGTGCAAAATGAAACATTTCTTGAAAAAAAATATTATTTAAACACTCTGCTTTCACAAACTTACTGGTATCTGAAATTGATATTTTAATCAAAGCATTACTAAACATCTATCAAACTAATTTAAATAATTGCTGCTTTGCTGTCTTTACTGTAGACACAATTTTCTGTAAGCAAATGCAAATAAGCAAAGAGTGAATATTTCAAAAATGGTTTTATTAGCGTTAGAACAAATCTTCCTTAGAATCTGTTAGATTGTGTAGAACAAGGAACATGTGTTGGATCCAGTTAATGGAAAGCACTTCATAATCTTGGTACTTTAAAAAATAATTTTCCCATTTTTACCAGTTTACAGCTATGTAAAGCATTTTCTAAAGACTTGATAATAACTTAACCACATTGTACCTCTTTCTAGTAGACAAAATGGCTATTATTGCGAGCATTTTCACTCAGACATTTGCTCCTGCTTCGAACACCAAATGTAACTGAAGGCAGAAATGCATTTTCTCCAGGCCTATGGGTTGAGCATAACAGGCCCAGCGGTAGCTTTATTGGCATGGTGGATTTTTAAAGCTTTCAAAAATGCTCCAGTATCGATATGAACGTTTTTACACCATGTCTGTCAGCATCTCCACCAATAGCTCTGCTTCCCTGGCTGAAACTTTGCGTCATGTGTACCAGTTGACTACTTACTTAGCCGTAGGACTCTTCAACATAAAGAAGTCACTAATTGTTCCACACAATGCAGACGGGGCAGAAGGATGCAGATCGATTGGGCAATCAAGCCACCTACACCGCACGAGACACAGTGATTTCAGGTTTACTGACAGGTTCCCTGAAAGATGAACTTATAAAGATGTTTTAGCTCTAGTAATGAAGACTATAGTGCAAGAATACCCATGTACTCAACTGACAGGATGTCATTATTCTGGTCTTCTCTACCAGACCAGCTGCAGATGCTGGGAGAGTTAGGCACTTCTCTGTGACTCTGTGACTCCAGCATGTTTGTCCCTGTTAATGGCTTGTCCTCTGTTTGCCTGTGTGGGATGTGATGAATTGGCCACTGGTCTTTAGGTGAATGCTGACTTGATACCCGTGGTGCACTTTACTCTTGAAACGGAAAGATTCTACTAGTTTCCAGCCCGAACTTGCTCATAATCTACGTGCAGCCACCATTACAGACCTGTCTCCCACCTTACCCAGTTCCCGTTTCTTCTTGATATTTACACAGGAAATACATTCCTTCTGTCACATGAACACTTCATCCTAAAGTAATTACGAATTCAAGTGGCAGGACTGTGCAACGTGTCTCAAATGAGTGTCAGGGTTGTATATTCATAGTGGAAAAAATGAATAGCCATATGCATCCTATAAACACTTAAAACTTTTTCTACCCTCCTTATGCTAGCAGTTCATGTGTTTTCATTTTTTAACTCCTGAACCCCTGTTTCATAGCAAGCACAAAAAAGGCAGACTTTGTCGAGGATCTCTAAGGAAATGACTCTGCTTTGTATTATCGAAAGTCTCCTCATCTGAACCATTTCAATGAACAGCATTATCCAATTCTTCTGTCAGGTTTGGTAGTACCTCCCAGTTTTGTGTCACCCACAAATCGTGAAGCTCATACCTAATTTTGAGTTTTTGACCACCATGATCATAATGAGCAGATCTAACTTTGAAGTCAGCTCTGCTCTGAGCAGGAAGTTGGGTCTGCAGAGGTCCCTTCCAGCCTAAATTTCTCCATAAGTCTGTGCTTCCGTCGCACACTAGTGGTTTCAGAACTGTTTCTGAGAATCGCCGTGGGGTAACTTATCCTTTTCTGGTAATTACGTCTTCAGTGTGAACAGTTGCAGACTCGCTTTATTCACTTGCAGCTCCAGAACCCCAAACCATGGCTAACTTAGAAGCTCATGGAATGTAAGATGGATTTAGTTCATGTACTTCCTCTTGTGTAAGGGAGCACTGGTCCTACCAAGAAAAGCTGTCGAGTTATCCTGAAACAATTTAGCTTTGGTAAATTGTCTTGTAATTTACACATTTCTCCCGACTTTGCTGGCTTTATCTATTCTTGTTCCAAAACTTTGGTGTCAAACTATCAGGCCTAGACTCATCCGGATCATTCTTCACCCTCTTCTGAACAGAAGTGTTATATTTGTTACCCTCCCATTTCGGGGACTCTCCATGATTTGCATAATTGTTATACTTTGTCCCTGCTTGATCTGTCGTTCTACGTGCCAATGCTGTTAATGGTCTAGGTAGAAATCAGCTTTTCATTTTTCATTTGAATCAGGCTAGATAGTGGCTTCACCTCAGACAACGTCATGCCTAGTGCCCTACCCTCATTTACAGTGGGAGTCCTGTTAATGCCCTTGATATCATGTTGTTGCTATCATTAACTGCAGGAAATAAGATTTTCAATTTTAGTGATAAGTAACTTTTTGATCTATTTTTGCCTCAAGTGTGCAAGTGTCCTAATTTTCTTTGTTCCCCTTGGTTTCTGTGGCTTAAGTACCATTTACTACAATTAATTTTCATTTCCTGTGTGAGGTAGGTTTTTGGTCGTCCTTTCTTTCCTTTTAGAGTTCGCAACTTCTCAAACATACCTCTTTTCACTACTCTCTCTCCCTTTTGCATTTTGAATTTTAAGTACCCATGCCTTCTCTGCACACAGATCCCAGAGCTGCTTAGTCAGACTCAATAATTCACTTCTTTAGATTTCAGAGTTTGCCTTTCTAAGTTTCCAAGCCTTCATTCTAGATATACTTTTGTCCATTTTGAAATTTAAAGTGAGAAAAGTCAGCTCACGGTCCCACTTTATTCAAATTTTACTACATTTAAAACCTATACAGGAGCTAGGTCTAAAACAATCTTACACATTCTTTTGCGAAGAAATCCATCACCTAAAATATCTGAGCCAACACAAGTGGTAACTATATTTCAATACATTTTTGAGACCCTGAAGTCTCACATAATTCCCATTAATGATTATGCGTTTGATAACTGCACGGAGTCTAATCATGATTAGGCTGGAGCTGGGGGCCCAGAAGAGCCTCGTGAGATTTTCTTTCTCTCTCCAGCCATCCCTCCTGGCAGTGGTTTGCACCAAAACACTCTTTGCCCCTGCCATAACATTTCATTTCTCTGCACTCTGCTTCTTGCTAACACAAAGCACCACCTCATTCCATCCATCCGCACCGATTTCCACCATGCCTGGGGTTTCTCAGTACCTGTGTGACTTTCACGCCTCTGTTTCACACTTCCACGTGCCGTATCTGTTTCGGGTCCTGTACGTGAGCATCTCAAAGTTTGCTTGACAGTCTGGTCTTTCTCACATTGCCACCAAGTGGCACATCTCTTCCACTTTTAGTAGACCTTGGGTATTGGGTTAGCTTCTTGGCATTGTCCAATATCTTCTCAGTCCATACAGCTCGTCGTTGTCTGAAGTAATGAGGCCTCGTCCTGCCATTTACCTTTCTGCAAAGCAGCCACTCTCTCTGAAAGGCACCCTGCATATTCTAAACCCAAATGTTCTGGCTTTATAACATAATATAAAATTAGAGAGTTTTTGTCTTTTCTTACTCTTACTCCTTGCTTGGAATAGGGGAGGATTTTACCCAGCTTTCTACAACAGCTCTAAGTCTTCTGCAATCTTTGCCATTTCATGGTATGCTGCATTGCTGCTTCCAGTGTAGGGTAGAAGTCGTTAGGAATAGTGTCAGAAAAACAGAAACATGACAATGAAAATGATATTTTGATGTCGAAGGGATATAAAAATGTTCACATTTTACAGTCAAAAGACAATTTTTTCAAAGGCGGGATGCTCGTCTTTCACCTGGCTGGGTGGGCAGAGCACTGGAGACCTAGATGGCTTCAACTCATGGCTGACACCCTAAATGATCTACAGGATGTTTTTCATATCTCTTGCCTCTGTTTCTACTCCCACTCTCTGTCGCATTTGATTATACTATTATCTCTCAAATGGCTTCTGATATGTGTCCATGCAGCATCAAGCACAACGTGGTTCCAGGCTCCAGCAGGACCCTAGGCATTACCAACTACAAACAAATAACAATGATAGTGAGTATAATTACAATAGTCAAACTACTCTAGCTCTGCATCATTAGCCATGCCCTGAGAAAAATAACCTTTTAATCAGTCTGATACGTCAACTGTGGCTTCCTTCACTGTCACTGGCAATCTAGCAAAATCCCTCTTTCATGTTTCTTGATTAGAAACATGATGGCAGGCATCCATTGCCCTGTGTAGAAAGTACTGAGATCTTTCATGTCTTCACAGGATGTAGCCCTATAATGCCACATAGTTAGCTGCTGTCCAAGCATCATGAGACACAGTGTGTATGTCTCCTAGGTCCATCCCACAAAAGCAAGAGGGGATCCTCTTGCACCCCTCCCCAGGGAAACCTGCATACTGGATGACCTCCCTGAAGCGCCTGTACACCAATGCACGCAGCATGGGGAATAAAGAGGAAGAGCTAGAGATCTGCGCATGGCCGCAGGGCCATGATCTCATTGCAATTGCAGAGACATGGCGGGATAGTTCATATGACTGGAACGTGGTCGTGGACGGCTATGTACTTTTTAGGAAGGACAGGCCAGCAACGCGGGGTGGTAGAGTTGCTCTTTATGTGAGAGAGCAACTGGAATGTATTGAGCTCTGCCTAGGGGTGGATGAAGAATGAGCCAAGAGCCTACGGGAAAGAATTAAGGGGCAGGCTAATATGGGTGACACCATTGTGGGTGTTTACTACAGGCCACCTGATCAGGAAGAGGAAGTTGATGAGGCCTTCTACAGACAGCTGAATGGGTCACAGGCCATGGTTCTCACGGGGGACCAGCAAATACCAGACCACGCTGACCTGTTCTGCTTTGCTAGATCAGATGCTCACCACTCTTTTGCCAGGCACAGGCATTAGTCTTCCTCTCATAATCTCTTACAAGGAAAATTGCAGAGGGGTGTGTGGTAGCAGTCAGTGGTGGAAAAGGGCAAGACTCATATTGCCTCTATATCAAATTATGGGCACAACATCACCAAAGAGCTCAGCCAGGTCCACCAAGGAAGGGGAGCTACGCAGGAGAGTGGAGCAGGTCAAGGAGGAAAATGCAGGACATTAGATGACAAATAACTTTCGGTAGGGGGACATGGTGGATTGGAGCTCTGGGGACGACAGGGATGTCTTCTATGTCTTGCGTGAGGTTATGCAAACAGTTTTCTGATGTTAGGCTGTGGCTTTTCATGGTATGAATGGGCTCCCGAGAAGATTCGTCTGTTAGGCAGACGAAGCAGGAGATGTGCTCCAGAAACACAGTGGGGACAAGGGCGTTGTACAGCAGTCCCCACCTCATTCTTTCATCAGCTGCAAACATTCTTTATTCTCGATTTGAATTAGTTTTGGGGAGTGGGAAGGACACCATTTCTGGACCTCTGCTTTCTCCTAGACCCTGTCATACCACATCATGACACCTGTCCTTCACTTTATGTTCTTTAACCTTTGGATATTTCTCATTTTTATATTTTCTTTGTTCCTGTCTTCTCTCTTTGTGTACAGCACTGATTTTATTGCTCCTTGTGCATATCCGGGACTGAGCATCTTTCTCCATTCCCTCTGCTGCTTCCCCATGTCTTGCCTCCCTTCCCTGCGGCTGGACAGTGTTGCCTTGATCAGTGAAGTGGCAACATGTCACTCACATCGCAAACTGCTGAGATTCCCATGTGGCCAGCATAGCTACGGAACACAGCTGCAGACCAATGGGAGACCACCAATTGCTCACATTTCTAAACTGCTTGTCGCGGTTCTTCAGTACGTAGGCTGTGATGCTGCCACGAGCAATCTCATCTCTTCGGCACCCATCCATTTCTTCTCTTCCCAGACCCTCAAGGTATCGTAGTCAAACCACCCCCCTTCATCCTGCCCCATCTATCTGTCCCACATTCCTCTTTCCTCAGGGCCCATCTTTTCTTTTCAGCAACAGTCGCTCCTGCTGCTTGATTCCCCACCTCCCATCTGACTAGGGCTGAACCATTGAAAAAGGAAAAGCTGTAAGTAACAGTAGGAGAGGGGGGATGCCTAACAATCTCTGAAAAGCAGACACTTAAGAGAACAGAAAATTGATAAAGGGAGTTAAGATTAACAGAGACAAATCGACAGCTGCAGTCAATAGAGTTAGGAAGTTTTTCAAGTACATTAAGAACAAAAACTCTAGCAATGACACAGATCCAATATGAGACAGGTATTGCTTCACTGAGACATGATGATGCAAGAATTAAGTGTGAATGTGGGTAAGTTTTGTCGTATATCTGGGAAAAGCAGGTTAATGAACACTGTGCGTCTGTGAGATTACTTTTTTGTTGGTAAAGCAAAGTGTGTGTATGTAGTAGAGAGTTCTCAGCTGATTTTGAATGAATAGCCTAAGTGCTAAAAAACCCTACAGCATGTGATATCACTAAAGTCTAAATAACATTAAATTTAAATCGATTCAACGTTTCAAAGTCTAATTCTCCAATGAAGAATGTGTAAGAGTTTCTGCTGGACATATGCGTGGCTCAGCTCTAGGGCCAGAGGTCCGAAGCCAAGTCTGCCGTTACAGCTGAGACCTGCTGCGGGCGGAACACAGGTTGGAGTAGTAAACATGTAATGATGAGCAGACACTAGCAGAAAAGACTACATAACACCTGGCAAAGGAAGTCTCCTAAAAATATTTTTTGACCTAGGCAGACTTACACATCTGGCGACAAACACTGGACACCTGTGCGTTGGTCCTGGGTAGCAGCCAAACTACTACCCGGCTGCTCACTCCCTCCTCCTCTCAGCAGGACGGGGACAGATTTGGAAGATCAGGAATGCAAAAACTTGTGAGCTGAGGGAAAGACAGGAGATCACCTACCAAATGTCATTGTGGGCAAAACAGTCTTGACTTGGGGAAATGAATTTAATGCCAGATAATACATATGTATGTTTCGTTACTGATTCAGGTATTGGGAAGCAAAAAGACAAGTATTAAACCACATAGGGAAAAACCTTTTTTCCCCCTTTCCCAGGGTTGACTTCACTCCAAGCACCTGTCTTCCCCTTGTTATCACTGAAGGCTACACCCAACCCCTTCCTTAGCAAAACAGGCAGCACAGGACGGGGTTGCCGTCGGTATGTAGCGGCTCCTTTCCTCACACTCTTGTCCTCTGCTCCAGCACGGGTCCTCCACAGGCTGCAGGGAACACCTCCTCCGCCATGGAGCACCTCCTCTTCTGATCCTAATGTTCCCTCTGTTGTTTCTCACTCTTTTTGTTCTCCTGCTGCCTCCATCCAACATTTTCTGCCCTTTCTTCTAGAAGTTTTCACAGAGATACCACACGCTGAGCCTATGGGCTCAGCTTTGGCCTACAGCGGGTCCATTGCTGTGTTCACCACAGTGGCCATCCCTGCATCCCCCCTTGCTATCAAAACCTTGCCACAACTACTGAGTACGGACATCTATTAAACGAGATTGTGTCTTTCAAAACAGCGATTTGGGATCAGAGTTCCTTTGTATGCTTCTTCAGTGCTGTTTTGTGGGCACAGAGAAACATGAAGGTGCTCCTGAGTTCATTGGGTTGAGCCCAATTCACAAATTTTCCCAAGTCCAATCTAAAATTGTTTAGGTTTTCTGGTACTAGAACCATCCATCCATGCAGAAGAGCCTTCTCCCCTATTATTAGTGTTCAACTCACTTCTTACTCCATGCTCCCCCCCCCATCATGACAATGTTCCTCTGGCTAAATTCATGATGGACTCTAGCTCTGTGGTGTGCAGCACTACCAAACATGAGGAGTAACAGCCGGGTTCCAGGAATGGTGTATGTAATGCTGATTTTGAGGGATCTGCATACACTAGAGCAAATACTGAAAAAATTGGATCAGAGACTAGGGTTTGTGACAATGACGATGCTGAGCACAGGAATGTCCGCGGCCCTACATTGGAGGCGACAATGACACAGGTTATGTGGAGTTTCTTCCACATGAGTTCACGTGTCTATCCAAGAGCAGCACTTAGGCAACTTGTGAAATTGGGATTTGGAGCATGAAACTTATTCCTATGTTTAGACACTTAGACCTCTGTCTTCTTATAAAACACTTACGGCTGTGTCATATCCTGCAATCAGAGCACCTGCCCAAGGAACAAAGGCCTACATCCTACCTCCCAGCTGAAATCTGTAGGTGTAACTGCAGTTATTAGGGAAGGGAGTACCTCCCGCCTCACTCACTGTGTCTATTTTGAAGCTGGAAAAGGAGCATAAAACCCAAAGGTGTGTGGAACAAGCAGGTAGGAAGTCTCTTGTGTGGCATCTGATGGAAAAACTGCGCCTCGAGGTTCCGCTCTGGCTGCTTAGGCACTTTACATTTGACATTTATTGGATAAGGGAAAAAAAAAGTCGAAAGGGCAGGGACTGGACAGCATATCTCTGGGGTGATCTTGGCTCAGTCCTGTGCTGCAGGGTGACAGCAAGACGCGTTCTGCATAGTCCAGACCCATGCCCAACAGCACCAACTTCCCAGCTTAGGTGTAGGGAATTTGGGGTTTGGATATATGCCATACGATTCCTGTCTATGTCGCTGGCATGTGGCTGCTCGCCTGTTCAGTGCTGGGCTGCTGCTAAAGTACGGAGCAACCCTAGATCACGGGTTGTGTCCAGCAAGTGCTGTGAACAACACCAGAGTGTGGGCTTCAGGGAACTCAATGCTTGATCCATCCAGGAGGGAAAGGTAAACATTGTAAGTACATTCAGGTATCACCTTCTGCTAACAGAAAGAAATGCCGCTGCTCGGCTATCTTTAATAAGGCTTATCCTAAAGGTTAATCTTGAGCTAGGCGATGACATGAACTTAAAACATAACGTGGTTTGGATCATCTGTGGCCTTTTGAACGTCCCTGCCTCTCCTCATGCCACATGGAATAACAATGGAGAATGCCAGCTTTCAGGCAGTTTTCTTTCCTCTGCAGAAGCTCTGTTGCCACCTCCACGCAGAAGTAAGCACCATCGCAGCCCGCAGCACCGTTCCCTGCTCCCTCCGTTGGTTCTTTCCCATCAGACTTAGACACTGTCCACAAAACCAGGAAAGAGAACCCCTCCAAAACCCTGCTCAGACAGCAGTGGTGCAGACTGTGGGAAACTTGCGTTCATACCCATCTTCTGCCTGAGCCTCTGGACCTGTATCCCACAACAGGCTGCCTGCTACCAGGGGGAGAGAGAACATTTCTCTTGCTCTTTCCATTTACATACGACGCCGCCATACTATGCTGTATAGGTATAAAGACTCAATCACTGAGATACAGGGTTCTTCTCACATTGTCACCGTGCTCTAAGGGGAACAACTTCAAATTGAGAGATCCCTCGACGCAGTCATGAGTAGTCCGCAGTGTGGGTCAAGTCCCTTCAGACAGGTGAGGGATTTGCTCCATGACCCCTGTAAACTGTTGCTCTACTAAGCTAGTGAATGAAGAAGGGTGAAACCCTCTGCTAGCTGACTTAACAAATCTGGTCTGAAAACAGTGCTGAGGCAAAATGATTACATGATTCTTGCCTTGGATACACAGTTAGGTGGAAATTGCAATCTCTTTAATTTGTCGTTAATAAATAGATTTTTTAAAAAAATGCGTTTTGCTCAAGCTTGCTTCCACTGAGGGCTTGGGAGGGAGATAATTGAGTCTGGGCAGTGTTGCTTTAATCCTGCAACTAGATGAGGTCCTGCGGGGCTGGAGGCATTTCCCTTTGAAAATGAAGGCCAGTCCTGAGCCTACCGTACTTACAGATGGATCACAAGAGCCAGAAGCACAGAGGACCTTGTCATTCCTGTACAAGCTTTGCCTGTGCAACACTTCTACCGACTTCAAACCAGCACCCTTCTCCAAACCTGGTGCATCTATGTATGCTGCTCTGCTCCAGCAACTGCCAGGCTCTGGCTGGGATGTGGACCTGTCCCTGATACCTGGGGCCAGGTCAAGCGGACTAGGTCCTTGCCAACTGCAGACTTCTTCAATGGGACCTTGCATCATATGAACACGGAGACTTCCACGGTCAAAGGACAAAGTCCACGGGAATTATTAGAAGTCCGTGTCCTCCATCGCTCGGATCCCTGAGATTTGGGCACTGTTCACAGAATGAGCATAAAGGATCTGCCCCAATACAAAGGAAATCACTGCTCCTTAAGATCAGATCACTACACTTTGGGCACTTCATCACGATTTCCGTACTGTTTTGAATGCTTCATGCCGGAAAGGCTAGCTGCTGCTGTGACCTGCCCCGGGCATAGAGTGATTTGGCAACAGAGCTCGGGTTGCAGCTCAGCACATCACTTGTGTTCGTGTGCGGGCATCGCAGTCCCCCTGCTAAAGTACAAAATGCCAGGCCACACGCTTTCTAGCACGCCAGCTGTCGTGTGCATCCAGAGGGAACCAAAGCCAGGAACAGCAACAGCCCAGCCCTGTGTGTCCCTCCCGGCTGTAAGCACAACCGCAAGCACAACTGCGCCCACACGCAGGACACCTGTGCACGGTCCCCAGAGTGCCCAAACGCAACACGCGTGTCTGTGCACACGCCCTGACGCTGCCTGGCAGCGGGAGGTCGATCCCAGCCCTGGCTCCCTCTCTGCTCTGTCTTGGGTTTGCTTTAATGGCTCCTCCGAGACGCTGCCTCAGTGCAGAGGGTTTATTAATATGACATATCATTCAATATCATCTGCCATAAGCTACTCTGTTACCATGGCAACTGCATCCTTAGCCCAGTTCCTCGGGCTCCTCGGGTCTGCTTGATATTCACCTTGACACCTTTGCTGGAGACCTTGGGGAAACGCATTAAGTGTGAAAACACCTTGCACTTATTGGGCCGAGGTAATTCCTCCCCACACGGATGTGCACATCGTATCACGTCCAGGAGAGGGGCTCTCGCCTCCCTGGCTCCTCTCCGTCCTCCACTTCCTTCTCTCCCTGCACAGCTAACAAGCTGCAAAGCCAAACCTGGGCAAGAGCGTGGGGTCCTCCACCAGAAACGCTGGGCCGCCGGTGCTCCGGCCCAGGCTCTTGCTGAAAGAGCTAGGCAGACGTGATTAGAAGAATATGTGAAACACCGACCCTAGCTAACATGATTTCTCTGTATTTCTGATCCCTTGCATGTGCCTGGCTTTCCTTACTTCGAGTCTTCCTTCTTTCATGTCCAATTATTCATGTTTTCCCCCTTGTTTTCTGGGCCAGGTGTTAGGTTTTCTAGCTCAGTCTCTGGATTTGCCTTCCTTTCCAGGGATTTCTTCCTAGGGACTTTGCCTTACACGTTCTTTCGCTCTGGTCCTACGTGTCTGTTTCACCGCTGGTTGATTCATTGCCCACGCTGTCCCAATTCCCTAATTCCTGCCGGGTTATGGGAATGGCATTTTTGCACGCTGCTACCAGGTTCTGTCCCGGGCTCCCTACACCCACCAGAGTGAAACATCATGGGGCATCATAAGGGTAAAGAAGGAGGTTTATTAGCAAGCAAGATGCCTAGTCAGGCAAATTTTCAGGAGATATGGTAAGTGATAAAGGTAAAAATTGGTTCCAGCCATTCCCCAGCCTTTCACAATGGCTACTAATGATGGGACCATGGTTTCTTCTGCTCTATCCCAGTATAACAGATGTCTATCTAGCACTTTACCTACAGGTAATTTTGGTTTGCCTAATGATGTGTCCCCACTGGAGATTTCCAGAGGTCTATTTCAAAAGCCAGTTACAGAATGAGTGAGAGGCAGAGATTTACAGTCACTCTGGAAAGCAGCGGCATTCTGGAAGGAGAAAGAGTTTGTGCTGTTAAAAATGTCTTATTTTCTCCAACATGACTGGAAAGATCTCATCCGGTTTCCTGTTGTCTCTTCACTTGATACTTGGTTAGATGGGAGGCCTCTATAGAAACGATGCAAACTGCACAGGATCTATAGCAGTTGACAGAAAGGCAGGGGAGAATGTATGCTCCCTGGTTTGGAGTACGGTACCAATGCCAAGCACGGTGTTTGATCATGCCTTGTTTGGAGACTTGGAGTCCTGTGTGCCAAGCAACCGCTTCTCTTTATTTTCTGGAGTAGAACGATATTTCCCCATTTGTTTCTCAGCACGCAAGAAACTGGGAAACTGAGGCACTGTGACCATCACTATAGGATAAAATATCGCTGTGTTGCCCACGTTGCATGTGTTGTCCACGCTGCCTGTGAGCACACGTGCTCTGGCCCATGCTCAGCCACAGCGGCAGATTCAGCTGCCAAGAGGACTGGTACCGGGAGAGGAACAGCTTCAGCTAAGCACCCAGGAGATGGGGCTGCCCGCTGCTGTCCCTCACAGCCATTCCCTCTGCCTCCTCCTGTGATGCGTGGGCTACTGCAAAGGTTTTCAGTTAGCTGGGAAATAATCACGGTAACCTTCTTGGGAGGAAATGCTGTTTGATATCACACTTTTGATAGCTCTCTTGCCAGAAGGATGTCCAAGGGGAGGAGAGCCTCCTCTGCTCTGCAGCTGTGTCTGCTTAACCAGCAGGGGAGAGACCAGGCTGAAGCCTGTTTTCCAGCTTTGGAGACGGGAATTGTACATGAGCGTCGCCAGCAGGCAGCCCCCTCCACCCTCCCATCCTCCTGCCAGCCCACTGCTATTTCTTTTTCTTGCTGCTTCTGAGAGGTTTCAAGCCACCCTGACTTTTACCCACATCGCGACCCCACATACCTATGTCGTTTACACTCCTGGCAACGCTGTGGTCACCCTCACGGCAGAATGGTTGGCTATATCCCCCCACCCACCACAGCATCCCCCTAGCAGCTGGGGCACTGTCCTGAAGAAAGCTATGAGCTGGGTGGCTTTTCACAGGAGCGCATTGTACTCATTAGGTTTTTCTACCAGGCAGTGATGCTGTCCCCATCTCCAGCTAAACTTTAAAGCCAGTCCCAGAAGACCCTGGCATTTGTGACCTCTAGCTTCAGAGAGATGTCATAAACCCAGGCAAGCAAGAATTTCAGGCACGTTTGTGCTTACTACTGGCTGGTTGTGCCACCCCTACGCTCGTCGTATGGCTACTGTGAATCCCACCCCACACCACTCGCTTCCTCTGAGGTGCCAGACGGGAAAGTGCCTGTCCTCGCTCAGTACCGCGCGTGGCAGCCTGGAGCTGGGTGTCAGCACTCAGCACTCGCAGGGCTCGGCCTAAGACTAAGGAAACACTTCGCCAACAACTGCAGGGACACCGTCAGCTGCACCCATAGGGTAAGAGTGCCTTGAAATGACAGAAGACGTGGGACGGCAACAGCCAAAGGCAGGGCTAGGGAAGCAGTGCTTTGCTTCCCACCAGGAGAAGAGAAGGTCTGGGTGGGCTTGGGAATTCCTGCTGAACCCTGCTCTAGTGGCGTATTACTTTTGAAATACTTTGTGTACGTCGAAGAACATTTGATCTTCTCTGATACCAAAAGATTATCGAGAGAACTTGTCGGCCTTTATGGTAGGGGTTGAATGGGGAAGGGAAGCAGATTGTTAACGCCAAGGTACCGCTCCTGCCTGGACCGGTTTAACCTGTGATAAGATGTAAGGTTAGGGTATACGGTTACAGTGTTTGATCCCAGTCCAAGACATGTTTTGAGCAATTGCTCAAGGGCATGTTTGAGCAAACAGAGCCGTTCTGGATTTGGGCCAGTCTCTGGTGCTGGACTTGGAGAGCCAGAGGCTGTGTACCTGCAGGTGAGAACAGTGGTACACTGGGGGCAGCTGGTGATGGCAGAATGGTCAGAAAAGGCAGGAAACCCTCCACGCCCGCTGTAAGCTTCTGGACGCTGTTCTGCTCTCATCACTCTACATGCAGAGTAAAGCATCTACTGCTTTAGAGATGTTCCTGTTTTTACACCCAGACCCGTCACGCAGGCTCTGCTGAGGATTCCCTTCAGCCCACCCACCCCGACAACTCCATAGCCCTAAACCCCCAGCAGCCGTCTTTGTGTGTGCAGACCCCAAAACTGACCCGATCGATAGTCTCTAATGTTGATGTGGCATAGAAAGACAGTAAGTTCTTGTCATCTCACCTTCCAAGTTTTGCTCTTCACTCTACTCCTTCTCTAGGACTACATTTCTATAAAGGCTTGCCTACAGGAACCAGAGGAAGAAATGGATACCCTTCCGAGCATGGCCTCCTCTATCAGGTAGGAAAACGGCATCAGGCAGAGACCCTGGCAGAGGTGAGGTGTGTAGGCAGAACTGGAGGTGGACCTGCATGATATGGCAGCTCCTGCTGGCACAGCATTGGCAACGTTGGCAGGACCAGCTGGGTGCTGTTCAGGAGAGGAATACGAACTGCACAACTTGTAGGAAATACAGGAATCGTGCTCCTAGAGAGTGATCAGCTGGTGCTTTCATTCAGCTGAACTTGTATGAGAAACGACCACAAAAGACTGCCGTAATCCTCACAATGAGTAACAGGAAGCATCTCCTACCATCCCAGGGAAGTATACGTGGAATGAGCTAGAGACGTCTCAACCAGTATGGTGTTACAGCTCTAGTCAGGCATGCTCTGGGTGGCAAATGTAGCTGGGACAGCTATGAAGAAGAGCTGTGAAGATGGCATCTGCATGGGCTAACGCGTGCGCTCTGCCCTACACCTTGGCTTTTAGTTTCATGGAGCCACAGAAAGGGGGAAAAGCCCTCTAGGGGCTTCGAGCCTGTCCTCCTCATTGCTCCCCAGGACTAACGTCAAATTCAGATCAGATTGCTCATGGCCTTGTCCAGCCAAGTTTTGAAAATCTCCAAGGCCAGAGATTTTTGATCTTGCCTTTGTTATAGATCCTTTCTCTTCCAGGCCAAGCAGACCCAGTTCCCTCATACACCATGCGCTCAATACCCTTGGGTATTTTACCAACCCCCCACTGGACTCTGCAGGCTCTCTTGGCATCCCCCTTGTACCGAAGTGCCCCCAGAGTGCCCCCAGTTCTCCAGATGCAGTGCCAGGAGTGCTGAGCAGAGGGGAATAACCCACGTCTGCCATCCCTCCAGCTGTGCTCTTGCTAATACAGCCCTGTCTGGGCTGGGGATGTGCTGCTGTTTGGGGCACATCTGTCTGATCTACATTGGTGTCTGGTGAGGACACCTGCCCAGTGCATCAGCACATCTGCTGCATGATACCCAAGACACTTCCCTTAGGAAGGCTATCACAGGAGAAGGACGCACTGTTAGGAGAGCAGGCTAGAAGACATGCTTCACCCAGAAACAAAATGATAGTCTGTAGGAGATAGGACCGCTGTCTGCAAATATTCTGGGGGACTCCGACTACCTGGAAGGAGATGTTTTAAGCAATTGGATAGTGGTGGCTCAAGGAAAGACAGGGCTGAATTCACCAGCCATCTAAGTTTAGGCTGGAAACTTAAGGGGGTATAAGGTGCAGTGGTAGTTGCAGTCTGGAGAAAAAATCCAGTTTCACATGAGGACAGAGGAAACTTCAGAGGAGGTAAGTCAAATGAAAAAGGATGGCAAATTCAGGAGAAAGCTGCCTGGAAGCAGGCGATACACTGGAGAAGATGTCCTGGGCTAGGTTGCTGTGAGTGGGTGGGAGCTGACAGAATTTATTGACATGCACCTGGACGATTTACACAGCATGACGTGCCCAGTTTGGGCCAAAGTACTCACACCGTTCGCACCAGAAGCGTGAGCATTAGGATAGTTTGGCCGCTTTAGAGCGGTGTCATGTTCCTGTGGGCTCAAGGGAACCTGGCACAAATATGGGACATTTTTGGGTTTAGCAGTTTCTCTGAGCCTGTAAGCTGGGGGTTTGAGGCAAGAAAAATGAAAGAGATATTCCATGGGCAACTGGGGCAATTCTGGCTAGTTCCCCAGGTGTAGATTTGAAGATCAAAAGTGGGGGCAAATAGCAGAAGAGTGAGAAAATCAAAGGCGCATGTCCAAAGCTATATTTAAAAAAACCCAAAAAGTAAAGGAAAGCATTTCATCCATCTGCTTGCATTTTCCTTGGTGCTTCTTTTCCGTAAGCAAGACACTAAAGAAATGTCATGGAGGAAATTTCTTTCCCCCAACAACCACTTCCCCTTATCTATTTCCCCCCAAATGAAAAGATTATTAAAGAGAAATTTTTTAAAAAAGAGAAAGAAAGGACAAAAGCTGAAAAGGTTTCTGTGATTTAACAAGGTCATTGTGGGATATATTAAAGAAACAGAGGAAACCAAGGGCTGGCTTTGATGTAGAGCCTTTGAAAAACCTGAGCAGTGGGAAACGGCTGTGATCCATGCACGTCCTGGTAACAAGGAAGAGCAGGACTTGTCACGCCAAAGCCAGCTCTCTGTCTGTCAAAATCACACAAAGGTGCCAGGTCCAAACATGGTTTTGCTGACACTCAGTGTCAGACTCGCTGTGTGCAATCCAGCTGTTTTGGTCCAGCCAGAGGCCTGGAGCAAGCAGGGAGGATGGGCTGGAGGAGAGGATGCTGCACGGCAGCCACTGCTCTACACACCAAGGCGCAGGAGGAGCAGGGAGCTGCAGGAGTCACCTCCCCTCTTCGTACCATACATTTCTGGTCAGGAAGCAGAATGGGATTACTGGTGTGCATGAGGGGCAGAGAATCACTGCTTGACTTTGCAAGGCTGTAGTTAGCCTCCACTAACGATGGAGCAGCAGAGAATGCTCCTGTTTCATCTGCAGAGCCCTGCAGGCTTGCAGGATGCATTGAACACAGCAAGACACATCGTTTGCAGGGTGCACTGCATGCAGCAAGAGGGCAGAAACCCGCTGTGGGTGAGCGCTGGGGCCCTGAAAGGTGGTGGTCAGGACCTTTGAAACCAGCACCGGCTGTGGTATGAAACTCTTGGCTGGGGTCTGTGGTGGGAGGGAGGAACGACAGAGGTCACTATCATATCCTATGGTGAGCACTGTCCCTTCTTCACATCAGCTCAGCCCCTCTACTCACTGGCAAACCCAGGAGAGACATCGACATACTGGGGAGAGTTCAATAAAGGGCCATGAAGATGATGAAGGAACAAGAGCATCTCTCATGTGAAGAAAGGCTGAGAGATCTGGGACTGTTCAGCCTGGAGAAGAGAAGGCTCGGGGGGGAATCTTATCAGTCTGTGTAAATACTTGAAGGGAGGGTGCAAAGAGGACATAGCCAAGCTCTTCTCAGTGGTGCCCAGTGCCAGAACAAGAGGCAATGGGCAAAAACTGAAACAAGGACTCTCCATCTGAACATCAGGAAACCCTTTTTCGCTGTGAGGGTTACCAAGCAGTGGAACAGATTGCCCAGAGAGGTTGTGGAGTCTCTGTCCTTGGCGATATCCAAAAGTCATCTGGACAAGGTCCTGGGCAACCAGCTCTAGGTCGCCCTGCTTTAACAGGGTGGTTCAATCGAATGACCTCCAGAGATCCCTTCCAGCCTCAGCCAGTCTATGATTCTGTGATTCTATGGATATGATGCGTCAACTTTAGGTCACGCTATTCCAATAAGCTCTGGATACGGTGTCGGGGAATATTTACAAAGTCTCTGAAGTCTTTGCTCTGACACATCACAGCAGGAATTTGTGACAGCTTCACCTATATGAGATGTGGGAACATTTCCAGAAAGTAAATGTAATCCTTCCAGTAAGGAGTTCATGACAAAACGTCTCAAAGACCATTTGGGAAAGCATTTTTCTTGGCTTGAGTCCTCACTCATGAATCTTTGAAGACTACTCTGCTAGTGGCAAATGGCACAGGAAACCAGCACTCAGATAGAAGGTACCAGTTAGATAAGATGGTCTCCACAAACCCAATATAAAATTAGCTGAGAGCTTTGTGACAGCCACAGGTTAATCTCAGTGCAATCTTAGAGGCAGCTTATTCCAGCAGGTGAGGGATCGGTAAGTCCTATGAGGATTAGTTCAGGTGCCAGTGTGTGCTTTACAGGAGTGGAGTTAGGGGAAGTCTCCCTAGAGCAGGAGTGGTTGTAGGACAGCGACAGCTCTCGACCCCCATAGGGCACACCCCGGTGCCTCGCAGCACCCCACCGTCATGACCTCCCATCAGTGCTCCCCTTCCTCCCACTGCTGACTCAGACCCCCAGACCCCACGAGTACATCCTCACCCTATACTGGTGGCCTCTGCCAAACAGGAAATCCGGTGACACCACTGTCACAGCTGGGCGCTGCTTTTAACTCAGATGATCCCATGGAGAACTCTTGAACATGGTCTGTCCCAGTCACAACGACAGCTGTGAAATAAGTGGGGACAGAGAGCGACAGAAGAATATGCGGTAGACTAAGATCACGGAGGAGAACACAGAATCTTGCGCTGTTATGTGGCAAGGAAGGGATCCCAGGAATACGGAAAAACTGCAGGAATCAATGACCTGTGACACCCCCGTGACCATCTGCTCCCACGTGGGGGAAGGCCACCATCTCTCCTGGCATGGGTCAGGGACAGCTGAAGCCATTTCTGGGGCAAGGGCTCTTGGATTCCACCTCAGTACTAGATTGAAGGTCATTTGCAGGTTACTCCACCTGAAAAAAACCACGTGAATCTGAAGATGCTCTGCAGACCTGGATAGGGCCTCAGTCTGACCGTCCATTCAGGTGACCTGTCGTCTGGACCACTGTCTGGATGTATTTCTTGCTGGTTTAGACCATCATGAAAATTCTGATGTTTCCTGTCTTGTTTTGGATCTAGGATGAAGGGAAANAAAAACACGTGAATCTGAAGATGCTCTGCAGACCTGGATAGGGCCTCAGTCTGACCGTCCATTCAGGTGACCTGTCGTCTGGACCACTGTCTGGATGTATTTCTTGCTGGTTTAGACCATCATGAAAATTCTGATGTTTCCTGTCTTGTTTTGGATCTAGGATGAAGGGAAAGCACTGCTTGATGCTTGCTTTAAACTTTGAAACACCAGAGAGAATTTCCCAGGAAGGGCTCCAGTTCCTGGGCTTTGCTTGCGTGCAACTCTGTGAAACTGACCTTAGAAACTGGCGGTGAGTGGAAGATGATCCAGAACACAGATGAGATGAACTGATTGTATCCTGCTTGAGCAGTGCTCAGAGCATGAGACCAGGTCAAAGAAGAGAATTGTCCGAAAAAGACCCCTGGGCAAGGAGTGCAGTGCTGGGTAATCTCAACAGAACCTGCAGGTTTCAGCTTGCTCTGCTGGAGCTGAAGTCTTGGAAGGTAATCTCTTCTTTCTATCCTTTCCTGAGGAGTTTAAGGAGAATGATATATGCAGATACCCTTCATTTTGGCTTCCAACCATACTGTCCTGCAGAAACTCTCCAGCTGGCAGCATAACTCCCAAGACTAGTAGCGGATAGCTTAGGCTGGATGCAAGAACAGAAAAAAACAATTCTTCAAACTTCCTCAGTGTATACTCTCAGCATCTGTAGCTTATGGATTTTTTAAAAACAGAGGTGGTATTTTTCCTTTTGTTAGTCCATCCAATTGCTTTTTGAATGCATGCCAACTTTCAGCAACAAAGACATCCTGTAGTGATGGGTTCTGCAGCTTAATTACATGTTGCACTGAGCCATTCAGGCTTAGTGATGCGAGTTTCAACTAGCACATCTGTACGTTGGGCTGGGCTGACAAATCTTCATTGAACCCATCAGAAACCCACAGAATCACAGACTGGCTGAGGCTGGAAGGGATCTCTGGAGGCCATTTGGTCCAACCACCCTGCTGAAGCGATGCCACCTACAGCTGGTTGCCCAGGATTGTGTCCAGATGACTTTTGGATATCTCCAAGGACGGAGACTCCACAACCTCTCTGGGCAACCTGCGCCAGCATTCAGTCAAAAGTGCAGAGCCCTTGTTGCTGGCAGTGCGAAACCGTGTTTAGAAACGTCAGTTGTACACAGGGACGGCTCTACCATCTGTGCGATGGGGACGTTTGAACTGATGGATGAAGTACAATGTGTTAGATGGAACGTGGGTCGTGTGCTTAGAGCTGAGGGTAGCCTCAGTAACGTGAAGTCGTAGGCACAGTGATCCAGGCACAGCCAGCTCCGGGAGTCCGTGAGTGACATTAGGGTCGGAGCTTCCACCTCGCTGCCCAAAGCTGCGAGCTGTGGGTTCTGGGTATCGTTAGCACCAAGGTGATGGGGATAAGTGGCAATAACAGCAGGATAAAAATGTAGCACAAAGATGTCCCCAGGAGTCCCAGCTCGACGACAGTGAAGTTCAAAAGTTCAGAAGCACGCCTGACAGTGAAACGTGTTGGAAAATAAAGACCTTAATTACAGTGACCATTTCTGACCCCGCCATTGTTAGTGGCTCAGTCGCCACACTGAGCGGAGGCTGGCGCCGGTGGCTGTGCGAGCAGGCTTGGCAGCCGGGCAGCGAGCGGGAGCACTGACGGCCGACGCTGCGCATCTCTCCGGTGAAAAGCCCCTATTCAGTTGTTTTGGACTGGAAGTCCTCTGGGCCTGCAGGTATGTCTTCAGAGGAAAAGCACATAGCAGGGGCTGTGGAGGCAAGTGTTTCGGAGTAATGCCGACATAGAAGATTTCACTGGTAGGGCAGGAATCCACAGGGGAAATTTGTTGAGATAAATGCCTGATTTGCAGGTACTTTATGCAGACCTTCGGTGACGCCTCCAGCAGTCACTTGGACTCACGGTTTGATTACGTGAGGGCCAGCAAGGCTGCAAACAAGGTATTATGAAGTTTGACTTTATTTCCTGCGCATGCCTTGGGAGGCAGATCTGAGACTTGTCACACTCACGTGGTGAGTTGTGTGTCCCGGCCTAGGAGTGAGCACAACCAGCCACAGAATCACCCTAAGGAGTTAATGGCAGGTTCATCAAATTGAGCATTAGTTGCATGAACAAATTTAAAAGCCATCCTTTCTGTGAAACTCGCCTTCCGTGGATTTACTGTGCTTTTGTTCATGTTATTGTGCTGTTAACTGTTGATTCCAGATGTCAGCCCCCTCATCGCTGCTCCTTTGCCAGTGAACAAAGTTCCTTTTGCTTCTTGTAGAAGCAAAACGAGGGAAATAATCTGTGCCAAATACAGGATCGTCCCGAGATTTGCCAATGAACAGTAAATAATTTATGAGAATTACCGGTCTCTGCACCAACCGAGCAGAGCTAGGACCTTTACACTGTGCCACGAGGAGGACCGCAGGGTGGTCTGGAGGTTCGGCAGTCTCTCCACTCACAGACAGCGGCGGTGCTTCAGCAAGCGCTACTTTCGCTTACCATTTCACCAATTCCCAAAGGACATGGACTGAAGCCCAGTGCTGGCAAAATCTCTGCTTCTCATCTATGACAGCTCTGTCACGTTCCCCACGAGACCATCGCTTCTCCCACCCCCTCCATCCGTACTGTCTTCGGTGCTTCTCAGGGGAAATGGGTGTGCTGGGCAGCTTCAGGCTCTGTGTACACGTTGAATTATTCATGAGGTACCTTGTGCATCCTTACCGAGTACCTTTTATAGAGCGGGCTTATGAGTATATTAACTCCTTACAGCTCTGAGACATCTGACACTGAATCATTCCCTTTTCCATGCTGGACTCAGTAAGCCAGGATTAAACTTTTTTTTCCTTAACAATTTTATATGATCTAAGGCAACCTGGGTCTAAAATTTGCTTGTCGCAAGGAGAAAACCAAGAATTATGTCTTCCTACCACCCGCAGTGTGCAATTTATCCCGCAAATTGATCTACTTTTGTCTTAGCCTGCCGCTTGCAAACATACATTCGGAAATGGTTTCCTATGGGAAATGGCTTGATGAGTTTGTTAGGTGCCTTAGAAGAGCAGTTTCCTCTGCTGTGTGAGCTGGCTCTTGCCTAAATTTTTTCACTTGACTGAGACAGATTTTGTTAACCTATAAGGTACTTCTAAGCCCTGTGAAAAATCGTAGTATTCATGCAGGCCGGGTATACAACTGGGGTGAGATGGACTCCGTGTAAGAAGCACAGTGCAGGCCTGGAAGAGTATTTAGGATTAAACAAAAGTTAAAAAGGGCCTATACAGGAGGAAGGGTATCTCAAACTAAAACTGTTCCTATGGAAAGACAATATAGCCTTACAACGAACAAGAAAGGGGTCAGGAGGAGCAGAGACACTAGCAAGCGGTGGAGGCTCTGCAGGTGCGTATCAGTGCAGCTTCACCGATGTCATTAGCGGTGCTGTTAAAATTCACACAGGTTTTGAGCTGACCTAGGGTCATCAATGACTTTACGTGAAAACTAATTGAGAACACGTCAAAATGCTTACAAGCGGCGTGCCTGGGCTGGCTGGGAAGCAAACAGCCTGTACCTGAGCAGCCAGCTGGCCCAAGAGCAGCGTGGGGGGTGAGCCCGTGGTGTGGATGAGTGCAGGTCCTTTCTCAGCACGGAGCAATTTATTGCTGTGCGTAGGAATGATTTTTCTCCCCTGCTCTCTGCTTCTGAGCCCTCTCTGGCAGTAGTGATGGCAGAGCAGTAAGACGCGCCTCTGTTCTGGATCGCAGGTCATCGTTCTGAGTCTCCTCACCTTTGGTAACCGCTGGATTTTGATCCGTTGACCGTTCTCCTTCCACCCTAAAGGGATTTGCTCTCCCTGCTGCAGCAGCTCACCATGTCAGTTTTCACTCTGGAGGGAACTGTGTCTTTTTTTTCTCACCGGTGCTGAATTGAAGGATCAGGAATTTGTGACGGGAACTTGCTGAGACAAACCAATTTACACTCTTCTTTTTTCTTCCTTTGTCTTCCCCTGGCTCTTGCAGGATCGTCTTGGCGGGGTCTGCAGTGTTGTGCAAGAGTTAAGTATTTCGCAATAAAAAGCATCTGTGTTAGTGGGAAAGGCTGAGGTGGCCTTTATCAGAGTGTTCTGACCTGTCCTGAAAACGCAGCTCGCAGTTCCCTCAGGCCAAGGTGAAAGCACCGATCTTCACATGACAGGGTAAAGCTGCTGCTTTCCTGCATCCGTGGTGAAGCTCACCATGAAGACAAATGTCAGTGCTAGCAACTCGGCAAACTGGGGTAGCAGCTGGTGACCAGCTATGGTCACTGTATGCCAAAGACAACGTAACCCAGCAATGAGAAAAGGCATATCTTTGTGCTGAAGCATAAGCGGGGGCATTCAAGGCATCATTCACTGCCCAGGGCTGCAGCCAGAACTGAAATGACTGACCGTCTCCGACCGTCTCTGACCGTCTCCGACCATCTCCTCCAGCCTCCTCGGTGCTCTGCATCCTTTGCACAACTGCCAGAGGATTTAACACAAGAGTCTGAAGGGGTGACCGGGGCTCAGCTGGTTTAATTACTACCATCCCCTGTGCGGGGTGTGTTTGGGGCTTTGGACAGCAGCTTCCTTCTCCTTCATGGAGCGCTGTGCACCTTGTTCTGGCTTCTAGACTTACTCCATCAGCCGGGGCTACTACAGTGAGGGAGGGAGAGCAGAACTTCCTTGTAATCACTGCTGATCTGACCAAGGTGTTGCCCATGTCAGGCCCTCACGGGTTACCTCTTGCCATGCAGCCACTGGTTTCAAACAGGAATGTCTTTTTTAGTTACGCTCTGTTGTAACAAGGCCTGGCTGTTGGCCGCGCGTTGGTCTCTGCCCCTCACCATCTGTGGTGCACGAAGTTTGCTCTCTGGAGAAGACGAGGCATGGCTGAAGCCTCTGGGCATGACATTTGGGTGAAATACAGTAATCCGCACCAGTACAAAGCTGAGCTACGTCGACTCATTGGTTCCCTCTGGCCTTAAAGCATGTGACGATCTGAAAGAAGGCAGAGGCGAGCAGGAGGCAAACTTGGATCTGACCAGCAGTTTAACCATATCACTGCTGCTGACTTTTCCTACCATGCAGCAAGTCCCACGCCCTTTCTGTGTGAGTAAAACAAAGGCAGAACATGCAGGGTCTTGCTGGAAGGAGAGTCCAAACGTCCAGAGACGTGGGCTCAAGGATGCAGATGGAGTGAGCTCCGCACAGCCCCAGGTAGTCATCATGGTCATGGAAAGCCAAGAACAGGTCTTCTCCAGTGACGGGCACTGGGTGTGCAGACTGCGGTAAGGGCGAGTGTGAAGCGCCAGTGCTGAGTGACTTGGGGTAAGCAGAGCGAGCTCTCTGAGGAAGCGAGCACTGCAGGCGCTTAATTAAATACCACTGGGTCTGTGACTTACGCTGCTTGGCCCCCTGACAATCTGCCACCTTATCATGGAAAAATATGTGTCTCACTCAGGTTGAAACAGCTTCCTTCCTGCTGCCTGGAGAAACGGATTTTTGGCAGTGTCTCCAACCCTGCCCAAGCCCTCTGTCTCCCTTCCTGCTCTCCAAGTCCTTGACTCTCATCTTTCCCATCAGATGCTTGCTGTCTGCAGGCGGAGGAAGGCAAATAGGAGTTCAGAAGCAGGAGGCTTTACTTTTTCCCTATATAACTAGTACTTCACCCCGTGCTGTCAGGTATCTTCAGACTAGACAGGTTGGCCTTTTCCTAACCTCTTGGGAGGCACTGGGCCTGCTCATCTCTCGGCTTTTCACAGAAAACATCTGTAGAAATACATCTTTCTTGAGATTTGCATGCAAGTTGGAACAAGCGCCCTGTGGTTCAGGGAAGAGGGACAGAGCCCTTTGTGGAAAAAATATCTCCGTTCAACCGTGCAAAGTAGCCCCAAGGGGCATCATACCTTTGCAGGAATGCAAAAGAAAGGGTCTGTCCTGCAAGCTAATGCAGAGCCCGGGAAGGAGCTCGGCAACGACTGCGTTGTGAGAGCACCAAAACTCGATGGGCGATTGCAACGAAGCAGAAAAGAATTTGATTTATTTTAACTTCCCAAGAAAGCTGATTCTGCCTCACATGCACCTCCACAAACACCAGGATGCAAATGCCCAGGCGGTCTCAAGAAGATCACCTGTGTGCAGCGTGGAGGACAAAGGGTGTCACCCGCTGCGTCCTTGCAGTGCCTCCCTGGGTACTCTTGATTGGGGGGAAAGAGTATTTTGGACAGCAGTTCTGACCCAGGAGTCAACACTCATTGCAGTGTGATCTTTGGCTTTAGAGTTTTGCTTCCTTCACCCTCTGTAAGTCTCAAGAGAGATTGCTCTCTCTTGCCTGTATTTCCTCATTTCAGGCCTCAAGTGGATCTGATCTCTTTGTTGGGATAACAGGAGGAGAAACGGCACATACACAGTGGTGTGTGGCTGCCAGGGGACAGAGTTTCCGCTGACAGGTCACCTGAGCCGTTGGTCTTTGTCCAAGCAAAAATTGTCTCCTCTACTGCTGTCGGTAATGTCATTTTAATCAGCCTATGCTTACCTGAAGACAACTCAATTCTTCCGTGAGCTAAGGCAGGATGGATATCACGGACGGTGGCATTTGGGAGAAAGCACTTCATTTGAAGAGTAGATTCTCTTTTTCTAGGTCCACGTGTGAGCATGCGGCACCACATCAGGGGAGTCCCTGATTGTAGCCCTGGCTGGCTGGAGTTTGTTGTGTGACTGAGTTTCATGAGATGCCTTTGCTTCCCTGTGAGTTTAGTGAGGAACTTTGACAAAGGCTTTTGAAAGACTAAGTAAACTGCATCCTTCACAATCGGTTTGCTGACATACTTCAAGCAGGCAGAGGAACACAATTTTCCTTTAACGAGGACGTGCTGGGTTCTCTGTCTTACATGCCATAACCAGTAATGAAAGCCAAGCGCATTCCCTGCCCGCTTGCAGGCTTGTTTAACCCTTCTCGGTACACTGCTTGCTGTGAGATGCATGAGGGAAGACACCACACTGCTGATAACCTGAGCGATTCTACGGGTGAAACAGGTAAAAAGACAGTGAACTGCCCTAAACCAAAGAAGTCTGATTCCAAACCAGGAGGAGGAATGGACTGAGGGGTGAGTAGGCCTATGAAAAATTTTTTTTTCTTACATAGAGATCACGTTTACAGTTTGCCCTCCTAGAGTTTTAAAAACAGTTGGAAGAGCAAATGGCTAATTAAAAGGTACGCAGCTTGAAAAACTAACTCTAAACATCTGTTAAATATTGTTTGTAGCTAAAGCATGCCTAGTTAGGTATAGCTGTATTTGCTTGCTAACAGAAATTTATCTGCTTTTATTTCTTGATTCAGTTGGTTTAATCAAAGTCAGAGATATTTTTTCATCACACAGGTGGCTACTGCTGGGCTTCCCGAACGTCGTGTCCTGGTTGTAACATGTGCTTTGCTAGTGCTGCCAGGAAAAGCTCACTGATCCCCTTGTTTGGATCTTACCCCATAAGAGAAAGGGTGAGAGCAATGAATGTTAGCTTAGAGAACAGCCTCCTCATTCTTTAATCACAGAAGAAATGCACTTGCTCACTCCCCTCCGTGGGGGTTGGCTAAAGAGGTCCTCTTCCAGCTTTACGTGCTTCGGGATCATCTCCCAGCTGTCCTCCCTCTGTGGCAATGGAGTAACTTGACTTCTGCTAAAGTCCAAGCTCCCCAAACGACCTTTTGCAGAACTCCCTGTGCCCAGTGCCCCGCACCAGCAGGAAGTCCTGTCTTAGAGGGCCTCACCTGTTTCTGTTCACACCTATTTATATGCCCAGCTTGGAGTAATCTTCAGGTTTCTCTGAGGGATTTGGTTATACAATTTATACGTGATTCGATTTGTTCTTTACAGTTAATAGTGAGTCTGGCTACAAATAAGCACGTCTTTCACCCGTGACAAAAGCAGGGGAAGAGTGTCTCTTAGCATGGCAGCGATCTTATATAAAGGGGAAAATCTGAGAATATCACCATTTCTTTTCCTCTGTCCCACTGACTATAAATATCCTCTTCCCGGTCACCGGCGTACGTCTTCCCTCTTATTGTTTATCATTATTAGCTGAATGGGCCGTGTACAGATACCTTTGTATAGGCTCCTGCCTTTTCCCTGAAGCGTGTGAATCGGCGTACAGGCACAGCGTAAGGCACGTGCTACCCTGCACGGAGATGGCAAGTAACCGGGATGACGCCTGCCCAGAGAAAACAGACCCACACGGGAATGTGCTCAGGCTCCCCAAACCTCGGCCACGCACCCCAGAACACGGCTAGGCAACACACGACTCGCCAAACCCGACTGTACCTGCTGGCTCCTAGGAAGGAAAGCCATGGGGGCTGCTAGTCAAACCCATCTCCTGCCAGGACAAACAGTCACAAACCATGGGAAGCGGCAGTGATCCCGGGGCGCGGGCAGTGTGGCAGTGACCCCAGGACACAAAGACGCAGACTCAAGCCGAGAGTTGCATCCCATGGAGGAGGAGTTAGCTGAGGCTGTAGGTGGAGGGGGTGGGATGGGAAGCACCGGAGGTAGCATGAAGGTGGTAGAAGAGAAGGGAAGCTTTCAGGGAAGCCTGGACACCACTGAGCTAATATAATGAAAAATCTTGAGTTACAGGCTGCAGTAGTGGACCACCCATATCAAAGGGCAGTGACATCAAAGTAATCAAAGTAATCAAAGTAATCAAAGTATCAAAGTAAAGGGCAGTATGTCCAAGTAATCAGTGGGTACAATCAGACCGAAGTATGATTGACTTCAAGTAACAATCAGAGTATCCCAGGGGCAAACAGTGAACTTACATGTTTCGATATCGTTCTGTTATTAATCTGAACTATATCAGAAATAATATATGTGATAATTCAGGTGCACCCTCACCAAAATTGCAGACAACACTGAATATGAGGAAGTAGCTGGCACATGAATGGCAGAGCTTCAGTCCAGAGGGACCGCAATGAACTTCAGGCCTGGGCCAACGGGAACGTCCCGAAGTTCAGCCCTAGGAGGGCCAGGCTCTGCACCCAAGGCAGGATCACCGCGGGCGTGAGTGCAGGCTGGGAAGCGATGGGTCGGCCCTGCTGAGAAGGACCAGGAGGAGGACGACTCGAACATGAGTCAACAGTGCTCTCTGATGGCAAGTAAGGGAAACCTCAAACTGGGCTACGTTAGCGCTGTGACCAGGAGAGAGGAGTTACCACATCCCTCTACTTCAGCGCTTCTGTGGTTGCATCTTGAATACTCTGTGCTTGTCCGCCCCCCAGGCCCCCTCCCTCCACCCAGAACAAGAAGGATATGAGGAAAAGAACAGAGGAGGTCTACCAGAGGGTGGCTGAGGTGCCAGGGGTCTCAGACACATGGCTGAGGACAGGTAGAAAGAGATGTTTTGTGTTGTCAGACGAAAAGGATGCTGAGGGGCTGGTAATCACATCCCACAAACACTCGAAGGGCGGTTACAAGGAGCGTGAAGCCAGACACTTCTCAGTGCTATCAAACAACAAAGCAAGGGCCACCGAGACAACAAAGGTTCAGGTAGGATTTTAGGAAAAAGTGTCAGCATAGCATTAGCTGAGAGGTCCCACAGTGACCTCTAAGACATGTCCCAAAACATTCGCTTTTCCCCAGACCCGCGCTGCTCCGTGCAGAACAGATACTCGCGGTCCCAAGTGTGATCTGTCACACGGCTCTTTCGTCTGCACAGCAAATTAGGATTATTTTATTATTTTATTTTATTAGGATAATTTTCTTCAAATGTTTGTGTGGAATTCTGCTTACCTGAAACTTTCCACCAAGCAGATTTCAGACATGCCCTTGAGTCCTGTTTATGCAGGAAAGGAAAAGAAAAATGAAGCAGCATATCGAAATTAATCTGCAAACAATCACTGCTGTGTAAATTGGATACTCAGTGCCACAGTTTGGGATACTCCTTACCTGGTGAACAACTGATAGAGTAATTTTTCATAAAATTAGTCATACAATGTAAAAAAAAGAGTAGATCACTACAGTAGCTAAGGGTGGAAGGGAGGTGGAAAATGGAGTAGAAAAGGAAGAAAATAAACCAAACAGTATCTGAAAAACGAGTATCAGCAAGAGAGAAAACGTAAGAGAAGCAGAAAATTTTGACTCATTCAGACTAGACAATATTTTGCGTGTTCTGAAAGGCATCACAGGGAATGAATGTAAACTGAGAGGGAGATGTATGCAAATTCATGTAAATTTATATGAAAATCAGCACATGCTATCAGTCTCTTGGCAAGTTACCCGGTGTCTCTGTGCCTTGGTGACTGTATATGACTAAGTAGGAGGTTAAACGCGAGCGACAATATGAATGTTGCAGTACATTACAGCGAGGATCCACAGCCCCGGGACAGGGGCTGATAGACGGCACTTGCACAGAAAAGGCTGGGGCTGCATTTCTGCTTCCCTTTTCTCCCTTCACCGGCAGCATGGGAAAGCCAGGTACATGGGGAAGAGGAACAAGTCAAGGCACTAATGTAAGTTGAATTTGCTGGTCATTACAACTCCTTCTTCCTCCAATAATTTTACCACGGTGTGAACAGACGAGTCCTCTATTTTGGATTCTCCAAGATCCCTTCAGAAGTGTCTGTGTTTGTAGCCTCACACGCGTGTTCTGCATTTTAGACTCTCTGTACTTAAGGTTTCAACTCTTCTGTTTGTCAGTGTCATTCCTTACCCACACTTACAGAAATTCTAATAGTTGTTTGTTCTTTGCTTTTCTTTCCAGATCACTTACTTTTAAACATTCTCTCAGAATGAAGCGTTCATGAATGTTCATCACTATGGGCTCATCCTTATCTCCCAAGAACAGTGGTCCTTGCATGTCACATCCGTACAATAGGACTAAATTCTCTCCCTTTCTTGTAATGGAGAATAGCAATTTATTGTGGGTTTGGGGGATTTTTTTTTCTTCTTCCTTTTGAGTTGTTGAAACAGCTTTGTATCAACTGTTCCGAGAGACTGAAGTATTAAAATGTGTAAAGCTACTCATCTGAGAACACCAATAACTCCACCAGGACGCATCTGCTTGGAGAGCGTACGTCAGTACCAACACCTGGCTTTGTAGACTGAGCAACCCTCTGAACACCTTCCTGATTCCTTTCACCATCCTATCCTTACCTCTTGTGACGCTCACCTGTAGATTTTGCACGTTAGGAGAAGGGACTGGAAGTAGCACAGAGCAGAAACCAGCATTTCTAGTTGCCTGTAAAATAGTAGGCACATTTTTTAGGGCTATTTTCTAATTAAATAGATTGGCATGCATTTAAAATCTCCACAGATAAAAGAATAATCTGAGTCCATTTTTATGTGTACAATCAAGTGTTGAAAGAGGTTGTCCAGAGAGGTTGTGCAGTTTCTGTCCTTGGAGGTTTTGAAGACCCAGCTGGAAAAAGCCCTGAGAAGCCTCGCCTGACCTCGCAGCTGACCCTGCTTTGAGTAGGAGGTTGGAGCAGAGACCTCATGAGGTCCTTTCTAAACCAAAATTATCCTATGAATCTGTGAATTAGAGTATTTCCACGGGCAAACTGTACTTTCAGCATACGGCAATGTCTGTTTTGAAGATACATTTCCTGAATCTCAAAGCTTTAACACAATAGCGTTCCTCTGCTACAAGTTAATGGACAATCATTCTAAAAAATCTCAATGGACCCAGAAATCCCAATCACCCCAAAATCTTAGTAGAGCTACAACAAAGAACGGCAAAGCCCAGGTTCTGCAGATGCTTTGTGCTTCAGCGGGCGCATGCACGCCTATGTCTGCGTTGGGTAGCACGGACATGAACCACAGTCTCATGTCACTAGATGCGTGATGCTGCTCACCAGGTCCTATAGGCAAGAACGTGCAGAGAAGGTGTCAGCCAGGTTCTCCTGGCACACGCATGGCTTGGGACAAATTATTTTAAAATCTTCCCCACCTTTGGAAATGGATTTGAGCGTCCAAATCAAGAACCACAAACCTGGCTGCTCTAGCCATGGCCCTAAACATCTACATATGCCCTATGTATCTGTGGAAGGCACGTAGTAGGTGTGGAGTCCAGATTCAGCTCTGCTGCATATATATGATCCAGGTAAAGCTCATTTTAGGTGATAGAGGTTTCCTAACATATCAACTATTTTCAAACTAATTTTAAATGGTCCT
Organism: Steatornis caripensis; assembly: GCA_013398225.1. Taxonomy (NCBI): domain Eukaryota; kingdom Metazoa; phylum Chordata; class Aves; order Caprimulgiformes; family Steatornithidae; genus Steatornis; species Steatornis caripensis. The sequence continues at coordinate 31,634 of VZSC01010168.1, forward strand.
GTTCTTTCACCTCGCCTTCCCCTGTACTGGTTTTGTTCAGAACGGCATAGCTTTCACTTAGTTCCTTGTTCAACTTTTTTCTTCTGGTAGCTTCTGGGATGTTATTTCCTTTTCCCCCCCCCCCTCCTTTTTGCCTCTTCCTTAGTCTGAGGGAACTCAGCTTACTTTGTGAGTTTATTCTTTGCTCCTTTCACTTGGCAACCTGTTGACTGAATATTTACCTGATCTGAGACACAGCTTAGCTAACTGTATTGATCCTGCCAAAACAGTAAAACCGGTCTGGAAATGACATATGAGACACTGGAGCAGGTTGCCCAGAGCAGCTGTGGATGCCCAGACCCTGGAAGTGTTCAAGGTCAAATGGGACGGGGCTTTGAGCAAGCTGATGTCATGAAAAGATGTCCCTGTTCACAGCAGCAGGGGTTGGAGTAGATGATCTTTGAAGCACCCTCCCAACTCAAACCACTGTACGATTCAATGACCCCAGGCCAGACCTTGTCCTAAGTCCCAGCTCCGAGCTTTGTACGGGGTTGTCAGAAAACATGTGAAGACCTGTCCAGCATTGCTGAAGAGGAGCTAGAGCCATTTTGCAATACACATGGAGCCCATGGCTGGGGTCCTGTGTCCTCTGTACCCAGTGTGCTTGGTGATTAGTCCTTTTGTCACGTGCAAATGATAAACAGCTTAGTGGGGTCAGTTTTAAGTTAACACACTTTCCCTGTTAGAAAGGTGAAACGCAATAAATTAGTAGGAGTCTCACTAAGGCTAAACCTAACACTCCCGTAGTGTTCCCGTAGCCTTGGATTTAGCACCAACGCCATGACTGTCTTTGTAGAAGGGACGCAGCCCTGCTAAGGCAGTGGGTGCAAGGAGAGCCCAGCACGGTCAAAGGCACCTTCCGACAGGCTGCGGAGGGGCACAGCACTGCATTGTGACCCTAGGAATTTATTTTTTCAAATGCCTCACACTTCCACCTGCTCAATGTAAAGCCTCTGCCAGAAGCTGTGTTAAGTATTAGAGAAATATTCTTGCATTACCCAAAGAAGAAGATGTTCTTTGGCTTCAACATGTAGGACAAGCTAACCTAGATCCTGCAGCAGCATATCAGAGACTGCTGCTGGCTACTGCTTCTCCTGAGGCATGACCAGCATTTCCCCATATTTTATTCTCCTAAGCAGGTATCTGGAGACAGACTGTAGGGTGGCAATGGGAACCCTTGAACTTGAAGTGAATGGGGTGGTGAAGACCAACTAAGCAAAGAGTGCAGATAGATTGCATTGTCATGGTGCGGGCTCTTGCAGAAAGTGCCGCTCCCGTCCCCTGGGCAACAGAATCTGCAGCGTCTGCTCTTCCCTCAAGGCAGAAGTGAGCTTCCCTCAAGGCAGAATTGGCTGCTTGTGGGGTAGAACTAAGACCTGTCTCCTGGGCCTGTGGGTGGTATGCACGATGGAGCAGAAACATTCACCCAGCCAAAGCCCACAGCTACAGCCAAACTGCTGTCCTGGGCATATGTCAGAGCTGCATGAGATGTTGGCGTGAGTCAGGATTTCCACGACAGCAGCACAAGGTTAACATGCAAAATGCATTGTGTGGAGCTGGTTGGTACTGGGAACAAACCCCCACCGCTGTGGAAGAGAGGAACAGATCAGCAAGGGACCGTTGTTGTTGTGAATCTAGTCCATAGGCATACTGCAATCAGGTCCAGCCTGCCGACAGGATGGCATGATTTTGCTACTTAAACTCCAGAAGTATTCCAACCTCTCCTGCACTGAGAGCCCTCTAATCCCCAGCCTTCCTGAGTTCATGGCTTATTTCCTTCCCATATGCCACAGGCAGAGCAAATGCCTAGTGGCAAGGGAAATGATAAATAAAATGGAAAGGACCACACTCACCACAAATCAAGCTAATCTCATTAATAGAGAAGCTTACTCCAAAGCCTAGGGACCAGCGCAAATGTAGCCAAGACTGGCTTACAAGCGGCAGATATTGCCCACACAAGCTTTTGTGAGAGCTGTGGGAGGTATCTCAGGGTCTCACTCATGCTGCTTGACTATCCTGGGATGGAGCTGCTGCACAGGGGCTTTCTCCATTTTTAGTAAGTGCATGTGTCGTCTGCAGCACACATCGCAGGGCCTTCTGGGCACGCATCCTGCTCACGCCCCGCACGTGTCCCATGGCAGCTGGGAGGAGGAAAGCTTCCTGCATTGGTAAAAAACAGTCCTATGTCAGTGGGCTGCTGAATGGCATCCCCGCCACAGCGGAAGCAGGGTGCCCACCTCTCCCCCGTGCCTGTCTCACCAGTGTTCAGTGGGCCGGGTGCGGAGCAATGGTGTCTGCTCTCTTCCCGGGCTGAGAGCCAGGAAATGCCACTGCTTACGGTGTTTAAATAAAACATTCAGACTATTTAACCTGATAAGATTTTAAAGTCATATCTGTAAAACCCAAGCCAATGGGAAACAGTAGACATTAGCTGTATCTTTCAGCAATTAATCTTCCTTAAGGAGACTTCAAAAGAGCCATATTGATACAAAACCAGTTATCAGAAGACCAGAATACTTTAGGGGTTTCCAAGACCAGATTTTTAAGTTTGAGACCATCCCATTAAGTACTATGGCCAGTCATAAGGTACCACTCAGTTGTCTCTATAAACGTCTACCTTAAAACATGGAAATGGTGCCCTGGGCTCCCCGAAGTTTACTTATTCAACCTCTGCTGACTGCCAAATGGGCTTTGGGTGATGAGGGCATGTGGAAACAACTGGGTGCAAATATCTGGAAGAAACTATGTGGAGTCTTCCCCATGGACTCCATTATTCTCAGCCATCAGCATCACCTGGTCTACTGGGAAAGCAAAAGAAAGAGGTTCCCACTGGAGTGTTGGCTCCTGTAGGAGCAGAAGTGACAATAGCCAAGACCACAGCCACATGGAGATGGTCCCCAGCAGTGCTGCTCAGGGCTATCTCAGCTCAGGTGGTCTGTCAGCAATGCTTCTCCTAGAGGTCTGCTGGAAACTGCGAAAATAAGGCAGATGATTTAATATCAGAACACAGGCAATAAAAACAAGTCAGTCCTCTTTGATCACACAATCATTATTTACTCTCTTTCTGCCCCATGTAGCTCACAGAGCCCCTGGGACCACAAGCTTCCTCCAGCTCCAGGCCCATCCTTAGCCCTCATCCTGCTCTTTTTCCCCAGCGAGGCATCCTTGCCCTCATGTTCACCCATCATCAGTCCTAATTTTGTCCATCAGTCAATCCCGACCCCTGCCTCCCCTGGTGGCCAGCTGTCCCCACAGTGCCCATGCCTTGATGCTCAAATCACGCCCTTTACTGTGACTCCACTTGCTCTCTGCCACAATGAAAGTCTACTGGCACCCAGTGACATGTGCAGAGCATCGTTGTTCTCCGTTTACCTCCAGAAACAGAGAGGTTTTTGTCTCCAGACAAAACTGGCACTTCACTGTTAGAGAACTCCACACCCGCTGCTGGTCTCTGCAGGGAGTCAGGGGAGCGCAGAAAGGCTTTTCACGGACTCCCCAGTGATGGGTTTGTACCGCCGTAGCCCACTGTGATGTCTAGGACACATCCTTGCGCACATTTACGAGCAGTGACAACATCCTCCTAGCCTGCCTGGTGGTGCTTCAGGGCAAGGCTGGACTGGCACAGGCACACGGCACGTGAGGAGTTAATAAAAACTGCTGGATTAAAATCATCGCATTGTCACTGAAAAACCCTGCTGTTAGCCACAGGGAAGGACCTTGTCTGCGGCTCCCTTACAATAAAATGAAGGGTAATTTCATCCAGGCACCTGCTGCTGACCTACTTAAAGCACCCGGCGGCAGGGCAGAGCGGGTCACTGCTAGTTCAGCTCTCCGCGGCCAGGGTCGTGCTGGAGGTGAGGCATCCCAGTGCCACCTCTCTGGGGAACCGGGCACCCACACGTCCTCCTCAGCCTGAACGGTGCAAGCAGGCAAACCGGTGCTGTTGGCAGCATCGCTCTGCCTCTGCCCCTGCCCCTGGTCAGGCTCTGCGTTGTGGGTGTGCTGCTTGGCAGAGGCTGGGGCGCCCGGCGAGCGATGGGGCTGCACGAGACCAGCGACCACTGGCTGCACCCAGGCTCAGGGAGGTCGCTCCCCAGCACAGACAGGCCAGCCTGCGCACCCCGGCTTTGGGGAGCCCTGCGCACCCTTCCTCAGCACCTGCCCAAATCCCCCCACGCTCCATGGGCTGAGGAGGAGGAAGCTTCCCTGCATTAGCTGCCACTGGATCTGCGGCTTTTCAGGCTGTGCTTGTAAGACTTAAAGAAACTCTTCTTACTTGCAGTGACTTTGTTTACACGACCATGGAAGTTGTCTTAGAGGTTAACCGTGTGCTGGTATCCAGCTGGCTTGAAAGCCAGTCTTGGAGGCGTTCAGACACCAGCTCCAGCATCCTGTAATACGCCGCAGAATATTGCTCTGCTGGCGAGGTGTGCACAGCTGCTACGAAACCTCTCCCTGGGGTCACGCTGGTACCTAGCAGAAGGTGCCTGGCTAGGTTAGGTGGTTCTTCAGGGAAACAGAGCTCAAGCCTTCTGTCCACCCCACAGAGCATATACAAGATTATTAAAAGGTTGTTGTGACCCTTATAATATTCAGTGTTTCCCAGCCCTTGAAGTCGCACGATGACTGTGGGAGAAATGCTGCTTTCATTAAAAATTTTGGAGAGCTTTTGCAGCCCACAGGAAAAAGGCAGGTTATGCAATCCTGAGAGCTCCAAAAGCCAGCTGCAGAGAGTCACTCTTAGAAACCTCATACTTCTAAGCCTCCAAGCTGTATATTTCTTAGGACACGCAGTGCCATAAGTCTTGTTGAGTGCAGGTGGCCGCAGGGGTCAGGCACTCTTGCTGTGCACCCTCTCGGCCAGAGCTCGGGCAGCCCAGGACAAGCGCTGCACGAAGCTGCTCCCCCACGCACACACGCACCCAGTCCTGCACGGGACGTCGCGGTCACACAACGACTCACACNGTGGCCGCAGGGGTCAGGCACTGTTGCTGTGCACCCTCTCGGCCAGAGCTCGGGCAGCCCAGGACAAGCGCTGCACGAAGCTGCTCCCCCACGCACACACGCACCCAGTCCTGCACGGGACGTCGCGGTCACACAACGACTCACACGTGCAAGTTCCTCCTGTGCCAGGCCCAGCCGGCAGGGTAACTGTCCCTTCACCGGGTGGAATGTACTTGGGAAAAAGGATGAGCCTGGGGTGTTGTGGTTTCCCTCATGATGAAGGAGATTCGTTGCAGAGTGTATGCTGGATACCACATCCAGCAAGTATTTTCTCTGCTGGTTGCCCTCAGCCCTCTCCAGGGCTGCTGCTTGTCCATGCACACCTTCAGTTCAGGCTGCCAACTCCCTCCCACCCTGTAACCTCTCTGTGCCCTTTCTCTCCATCCAAGTAAGCTGATACNGAGATTCGTTGCAGACTGTATGCTGGATACCACATCCAGCAAGTATTTTCTCTGCTGGTTGCCCTCAGCCCTCTCCAGGGCTGCTGCTTGTCCATGCACACCTTCAGTTCAGGCTGCCAACTCCCTCCCACCCTGTAACCTCTCTATGCCCTTTCTCTCCATCCAAGTAAGCTGATACTCCCATTTTACCAGCCCTCTCCATCGCTGCAAACTATTCTGATTTCTTTCCCCGTTGGTGACGGAGTAGGGGANCCCTCCCACCCTGTAACCTCTCTGTGCCCTTTCTCTCCATCCAAGTAAGCTGATACTCCCATTTTACCAGCCCTCTCCATCGCTGCAAACTATTCTGATTTCTTTCCCCGTTGGTGACGGAGTAGGGGAGGTTGGCACATGGGAGGCAGGGGAGGTGAGGCCGCTACCTAGCGCAGAGATGTCTGGGACCACCTCTAGTTTTAACTCCGTTTGACTGGAGCCAGGCAAGGTATTCCTCTTGACAAGCTCAGTCTTATGATGTCCAAGGAAGCTAAAAAAACCCCTGCTGTCCATGTCAGGGGTGACAAAGATGCTGCATGAGTAGAAACCGATGGGGAAGGGAATTTACCTGTGAGAGTTGGTGGCATGGAGATCACCAGGTGTCCTGGTTTGACCCCATGCAGTATTCCATCCCATACACATCAGGCTCAGTGCAGGGTTGAGGGATCACTAGGGTCGCTCCCTCCCCTTTCATGGCCAGGGCCTGAGGGCACTGATGGGCTCTGAGGGCCCTGAGCAGCCTCACCTGGTGCTTCCACCCGCACCCATGGCCCAGGAGCCTGTTTCAGCCCAGCAGGTCCTGGTGAGGTGGCAGGATCTTGCAGCTCTGCCCAGCTCCTTGCTCGAGCACCCGAGGAGGGCTCTGTCCAAGTACTCTGCCCTGGATCCGTGCGTTCCTGAATCCAGCTCCTGCCCGCTGCTGAGGGCAGTCTGGGACTCCCCTGGGGCATGCCCCGCAGCGTCCGGGTGGCGTATTCGTCATCGGGGAGGGGGGAGCTCGATATCGGTGTTGTATATATTTCATTATTATTCTTCCTATTATTATTATATCATATTATTGTAGTCAGATAAAGCTGTTTTAACTTTCCCAACCCATAAGTCTCTTTCCCTTTTCTCCTTCCCCGCTTTTGAGGACGGAGGGAGTTAACAAAGAGTGTCTGTCGTTCGTTTAACAGCCAGCCCGGCTTTAAACCGTGACACCGGGACAGGGTTGAGCAGAGTTGCAGCAGGGCCCTCTGTGTGAGAGGAGGATGGTCCGCGTGTCTGTCTTGCCGAGAGGAAGCTTGGACATACTGAGGACAGAAAAATAGCCTGAGCACCTCATGAGGCCTAGAGACCCTCAGGTGCCTCTAAGCGTCTTTGTCGCTGTCACGCGTGCTGCCTGTCCCCCACTGCCTGCCTGGACGAGGGCGGTGCAAGAGCTGTACATGATCTTTCCAGCTTTTTCTGTCGTTGCCTTGAAGTCACCTTTGTGCCACTGAAGGCTCAATTAATATCGGGCTGTATTAGCACAAGCATAGCTGACAACTCAAAGGAAGCGATTCTTCCCATTTACCTGACGCTCATGAGGGCGCATCTGGAGTATCATGGCCACTTTTGGGCCATTGTAGCATGGGAGAGACACTGACGAACCGTAATGGGTCAAGAGGAGGGCTGCCGAGACGGCTGGAGCTGGAGCACAGGACGTACGAGGGGACCTGGGAGCCGGGTCTGGCCTGACAGGAGAGGAGGCTGAGTGGGACCCGATATCATCTTCCACTGACAGAGACAGACTCAGGTGCACAGGGAAAGGGCAGCGGCAATGGGCACGTGTAGCTGTACGATGGGACGCACGGGAAATCTCCTTCAACTTGAAAATGGACAAGCACTGGACTGGGATCCCAAAAGCCTCTGTGGGAAATCGGGTGAAATGAGTCCTACCCTTGAAATCAGGTTTCCTGTTGTTTCTCGTAAGGAAGACTAGCACCTTTCGATTTTCAAAATGCTTACAGGATTCCCATATCTTCACTGGATTCCATGAAAAGGAAAAAAAAAAAGCAGCAATATTGCAGTATTCCAAAATGTTAAAAATTGCATTGCCAGGCCAGGCTGCATCTTTTTAACATACTTGCTATTGCGTGTGTTTTTCTGCCTTACCTGCGAAGAGAAATCATGATTTCTAAGGGACTTTGCTAGAGGCAAGAGGTGGATTACTAGCCCTACGTCCTTCATTTAGGAATAATAGCCATTAAACTCCTTGTTGCTATGGGGCTGCAATTTCCAGAGGCGATACCCGTTATCAGAGAACTGGCTGCTGGCAAGCAGCTAATGAGCGAGCTTTGAAATGGCTCAGTAAAAATTCAGCTTCCCTGCAGGCTTCTGAGATGTGTATGAAAGAGGAAGGGGAGCTACGGCTGCGTTCAGCTGCGCTCTGCACAGACGTGGCGTGGCGGCAGCTTCACTATTTCTCCACGTGCTGAGGGAAGCCCCTTTCGGACCCCGCGCAGGAGGGGTTTTGCAGATCTCTTGGGGCTCCGCTGGCCTGTGGCAGGTCAGGGCTCTCTGCCCTGAGCCCAGACGCCCTCCCTGCGGCCTGAGCCCACACCGGCAGCCTGCTGAGCCAAGAAAACACAAAGGTGTCTTTAAGCCGTGAGAGAGCACACGTGAGAGCCGGCGCATGGGTGTGAAGGAGTTCTTACATCAGAGTCATTCTTCTACTTGCGCTGGGTTGTGGCCTCTTCGCTGCGTCGTCCGAGCAGCAGAGAGGAGCTGGGAGAGCAGCAAACCCAGCTGGATGAAGGCACCGCCTGGGCGGAGGGGCTGCGCATCCACGCACCAACCCAGCATCTCTGGGCAGCACAAAGCACCTCACCAGGCTGCAAAAGGCAAGCAAGGAAAATGCCGTGGCTCTTCCGTCCCTCTCCAGTGAACTAAATCTGCAGCAGGTATAGCAAAGATCCTTGCACAGAGGCATGTGGTCAGGCCTCATCCTCAGGGACAAGCAGTTTCTCCGAGGCCCAAGGCAGCTGGGTGGAATAAGGCAACTACCGCGCTTTCAGTTTTACTGTTTTACTTTCTTTGTGTTGTGAGAGCGCTGATGGGAATTCACGTTCGTCCTTCCATTTCTGAGATGAGAAAGTCTTCATCTTGCTTTGTGACTGAGGCAAAATGGAGGAAAACCGAAATAGCAGGGCTCTGCTGCTCCCCGGCAGAGCCTGGAGGGACGTCCAGGCTGAGACGGGCACTGCCGCTGTAACTGAGCGCCTCCGAGCAACTCCCTCCCACACGAGGTCCTATTAGCAGTGCAAACACGCGGCATCGTGGATCCTGTGCTAGCAGGGGTCCTTCTGGTTGCGTGAAACTCTCCCTGAAGCAGACATGCCAAAGATCCCTGCTTGGGATGCTAAACTTTATATACCTGGAAGTGCAAAGTCCGTCGCAGGAAAATGGCAGGAATACCCCTTCACGGCAGAGATCTTGCAGAACAGTGCTGGGAAAAAGTCATGTGGGAGAGCTTTTCCTTACGCACGCCTGGGGAGTTAGCCTGGCTCACAGCAAACCTCCCACCCAGCTGCCCGCTCATCCTCCTGCCTCAGCAGGAGAAAAACAGGAGCGGCAAAGCTCGTGGGTTGAGGTAAACACAGGGAAGCCACTCATCAATCACCGTTGCAGGCAAAGCAGACACAATTTGGGGGAAAGGAACTTCGTTTATTGGCAATAAAAATACAACGTACTGTGTCGGGTCTGCGTGCAGGGCTTTGGTAGCAGGGGCAGGGGCTGCACGGGCGGGCGGTCCCTGTCGGAAGCGGCTCGAAGCTCTCCCAGGTCCAAGTTGGCCCCACCTGGGGCTGAGGCTGGGCCATGTAGAGACCAGTGTGGGTCCTTCATGGGCTGCACTTTCCTCAGGAATACCCATTTGCCCTGGAGTGGTTTCCCCATGGGCTGCTGTTTGAATATCTGCTCTGCTACGGTCCCNTGGGGCTTTGGTAGCAGGGGCAGGGGCTGCAGGGGCGGACGGTCCCTGTCGGAAGTGGCTCGAAGCTCTCCCAGGTCCAAGTTGGCCCCACCTGGGGCTGAGGCTGGGCCATGTAGAGACCAGTGTGGGTCCTTCATGGGCTGCACTTTCCTCAGGAATACCCATTTGCCCTGGAGTGGTTTCCCCATGGGCTGCTGTTTGAATATCTGCTCTGCTACGGTCCCTTCTACAGGCTGCCGGGAATTTCTACTCCGGTATGAGACCTCCACCGGCTGCAGAGAATATCTGCACCATCATCCAGCACCACCTCCTCCTCTGACCTTGATGTTCCTCTTTGGTTTCTCAGTTCATTCCTTCCTCCATCTGGCGTTTTCTGCCGTTTCTTAAATACGTTTTCACAGAGGCATCGCCAGCGTCACTGATCTGCTCAGCTTCGGCCTGTGGTGGGTTCATTACCGAGCCGACTAGAACCAGCACAAGGCAGCCCCTGACCTCTCCCCAGAGGCCGTGTCTGCAACACCCCACTACACATCCTTTCTGCATATACCCCTTACGGTACGACAAGCTATATCCCCAAATTCAGCTAGGGAAATGGGGATGGGAGAGAAACTCAAGCAGGAGGAGAAGATTGAGATTCTGGAAGAATGAAACACGCGGAGCGCCCAGCAGGATTCTGTAGGTGGGAAGGGGTTCTGTGTGGGGGCGATACATCATGCTGCTGATTTCCAAAGTCTCTGTGTTATCCCCATTAGTGTCAATGACAAAGATTGTTTCTGGGCCAACTAATTTAGCTGCAGAGAGCCTGCCGGGCGTGCTGGCTCGCTGCTCCAGGAGCGGCCTGCCCCATGCAAAGTGACGGATCACAGCAGTGCGTGGCTGGCTCCAGACGAGCTGGAAACGGAGAGGGATGCAGTCAGACTGTCTGCCAGGGCGCTCCAGGACATGTGCAGGTCTTTGCCTTCATCTGCAGCTGAGGGGGTAGAGAAGCCTCAAAAGCCCTTGTGCGGCTGTCTGTTCTGGGTGTTCCCTACCCTGCTGGGCTCCTGGGTGCTTCCAGGGCAAAGCTGTTTCACAGATTGACCTTGCAACCTCGGGCTGCGTTGCTTTGCTGTAACGGCTGTTACGAAACACAAAACCTTTTGCGCGCAGTGTATGTCCGATTGGGCAGCGGTGTGGACAACTGCTCTTTACCTTCCTGGTTGGGGTCCCTGGGTCAGAGGGATGCTCTGGGAGAGCAGTCCAGGAGGGAGAGACTGCCCTGGAAACCCCCTCCGGACAGAGCAAGCACAAGCTCTTCTTGCTCCCCTTCTGCTGCGTTTTGAGGTTTCTCTAAGACGGGACCCTTGTCTGAGCCAGTGGACGGCCGTTCAGTTGTGAGGAGGGACTGAAAAACATGAAAGTGAAACTTATGAAAGGCTACTGAGCCAGGAAAGACGGGGAGTCCATCGTGGTTGTGCGTACGCGGGCCCTTGTCTGGGGGAAAGCACAGAGCCGACGGCTCTCGTACAGAAGGTCAAGAAATACGGGGATAACGAGTGAATTGCTGCAAATCACACTGAGCTGGAGACTGAAAAACTCTAGCTTTTTTATAATCAGCTCTGCAAAAATTGAGTGAAAATGAAGAAGGAACGGGATGACTGTGTAATAGAGCATGAGTTACCTACATGCGCCCTTCTCTTTGGCTTTGAGGAAAGATCGCTGCACAGACTGTGAAGGAAAGCCTAGGAAGGATGGTAGCAGGGACAGAAGGAAATAGCAGTGCCCAGAAGTGAGGATCAACAAAACTGTGAGGAGCTGGATCGAGTTTAATTAGTAAGGATCTGCAGCGCCGTTCACCAAAATTTGGGCACAACTCTGGGCACAGGCACGTGGCTGCATAGGCTCCGCTTGAGTATTTTGAGCGCTATCAGAGCCTGGGCCGTTACTGGAGATGCTGAAACGAAGAGATGGTACTGGAGAGAAAACCCTTATCTGTGAACATCTGAAGAAGGCAATAGGACGGCAGGACCCCCGAGGCACACAATCCCCCTTGATTTCGTGCATAACTGGGGCCATGACCATGCCCTCCCCTTTGGAGAGCGTTTATAATGTACTTTACATGGTAATGGCAGTTCATGATTGACGTTTCCTGCTCACAGTGTTTAAAGGATACCCTCCTCCCCAGCTCCCCATTTTCTGCTCTGCTGTATTGTTTGAGCCATGAAATCACCAGCAACAGTGCCTTTTGGCTGCATCCCTGGACAGATGCTGCATTGCTTGAGGAGGGGTGAGGCATGGCTGGTTAATCTGTGCTCAGAGAGGCTGATTGTTGGGATTAGTGCTTCAGATGCTCTTAACATCTGCAGCTCCGGGACCGTCCCAAATTCGTCAGCACTGGAAGCTGGAGGGTAGCAGCAAGGCTGGTAAGAGCTCTTATGGGGGGTTTGCCTATTGCATTGCTGCTGCCAGGTAGCAAGACAAGAGGGAGGTTTTATGGGAGAAGCGGCAGCTGTGGCATTATCTTGGCGCTTACAAATCTGTCACACAGTTTCTCGGCTGTGTCTGTGATTCCCAAGACTAAGGAGGGTGTTGTTGGTTGTGAAGAGGGAGCAAGGCTGAGAAGCCAGGGAGAGGGCTGGAAGGACCCTGCAGAGTAGACGCAATGGAAATCTGTCAGCCCCGAAAGTGTCAAAGCTCCAGTTCCTTATGCTTGGGAGGTGGGATGAGGATGGCCGTGGGTCCTGGCAAGTCCCAGAGCTTGGGTCCAGCCCTTGAGGTAAACATGAGGTGCCGGCAAGCCAGAGGTAGAGAGGGAAGGTGTCACTGGGGACTTATTTCATATGGTTACTGTGATTTATCTCCCTATCCGAAACCAACCCCTCCCCGCTGGACTGCTTGTCTGAGCTGGGCTTTGTTACTCTGGACTTGCCTCCTTGCTCTGACTCATTTTTTTTCCTGCACTAACCTTTCGTTTCACTTCCTCACAGGGTTGTATGAGCCTTTTTTTATGAAGACAGGCAGCACCGGGGATGAGAAGAGACTTTTGAGCAGCCATGGATGGGTTGAAGCTGCGGGTAAGGCTCACCTCATGCAAATCACAACCTTCCACCATGCTTCAGAGTCCCCAGCAGCTAAGGGGAAAGAAAATACCAGCTCCATCTATGTCTAGTGAGCCTGTTAGCTGGGAATGACTCCCTTGACCGCCACTGCAGGGGAACTCCAGGGGGCTGTTCGGGATTAAACTCAGAGTGTGCCTGAGCTCCTGGCTTAAGCCCCCCGACCTCCCCTTCCCGCACACAGCCCAGCCTGCCCCTCCCAAGCCCGCCCAGGGACAGCGGCTGGAGGCATGCAGGGGCTGTCCATCTCATGAGTTAATCGCCTCCTGTTCGGATGTCAGGAGGAGATGAAGCTGCTATAAATAGATTGCGAAGCCCGCATGGTTTCAGCTGCGATTCACACACGGCAGAGGGGCATTAGCAAGAATTAACATTCAATCGCTCAGGCACTTCCCTGAGAGCAAAATGCCATTCCGTTCCTGCCAGTTAATCTCCTTGCCCAGGCGAGGTCAGCAGCACTTTCTGGAAGGTCTGAATGGGTCAAATGGACAGGGAAACCTGGAGCAGGGCTGTCGGGGAGCTAGAAGTGGCCGCTTCGGCTGGAGTAACTGAGCAGCACCTGCCCGTGACAAGCAGCTGCCCTTAGGAGCACGGCAAGGCACTCTGCTCCCGCCTGACTGGGGCTGAGATCCGGCGGTGCGGTTTTGTTACGGCACGCACACACTGAGACGCCTGACAACAGCCTCGGGGACTGAGACGGCTTCTGGTGATGGTAGGTGCGGGGGCTCAGGCTCGTTCTGGCTCTCCCTAAGCGGTACGGAGATGTGTCTCTGACCCAGGGGCTCACAGGGTCTGTGGTAGTCTGCCTAGATGAGCATGGCGGGGCAGGAGAGTGTACCTACTCGGCTTCTGTGAAATGCCCGGTTTTTCCCCCCACCTCCATCCTAACTTTTCAAAGCCCAGGGGAAAAAAACATAGCATACAGCTAACTTACCCATGGGAAGGTGTGTCTGCTTGTTCCTGCGTGTGTTTGCATTCATTTGCGTGTGTCTAAGTGCCTGGTAGCTTCCCCCCCTGCCTTGCTGTGTTTGTGCTGTTAGCAGCGGCAGTCAGCACACGTGGATGGACACACCAGCCGGAAGGGAGGTGAGACCAGACAGGTCCTGGAGCGGGAAGTGTAAGGAGCCTGTTTGTAGGTACCTGTCCATCTGTTTGTCTGACAGTCTCCCCGGTACGGGGAAAGAGTGGTATTTTTCCTGAAAGGTAGCTTAGAGGGTGGAGCGTCTCAGGGTGATGAGTATCCCTCACGCTTTTGCATATTTGGTGCCTCATCAATAAAAAAAAGAGATCCATGTCTCTAGTTTCATAGCATCGCCACGGTCTCATTGCGCTGTCACTAGGTTATGGGTCAGAGAACAAAAGACACACTCAGGGCGTTCATCCACAAGAAGTAAAAGGGAGTTCGGACTAAAGGATGAGAGTTCAGTGTTGGTACCTCTGGGCCCTCAGTCAGCGGTCTACGGAGTCTGGAGCTCGTGAGATGAGGCACATGCCAGCAAACCTTTCCCTTTCACCCTGCTTTTAGGGACCCAGGAATCAGGGTTTCTCAGTAAAGCAAGGAAAGAAGCAGAAAAATCGTCAGAGGAACCGCAGGCTGGCCACCTTATTATGACAGGACTAAATCCAAGAAAGCCACCGCATGACTACTCCAGGGCAAAGACCCTGGGCCCTAAGACAAAGGGCCCTATCCCACTCCTTCCTTGCTGCAGGAAAACAGCAACTCATTGCAGCTCTAGGCAACATCCTTCAGTACAAACTGAAGCCTGTCAACGTGGGGGTGATTAAAGAGATCTCAATACACAGGCTTCTCCTTGCATGGATATGACCTCCTGCTTACTAAGGCACCATATGAGGTTGTGTATATCTAAACCAAAGAGGTTTTGGTGTCAAAACGGCATTCCCCTGTTTAGGAATACAGCTGGAATATGGACTGCATGTATGCTTTGGCAGCTCAGGTCTGGGGGGGTCTGCAGGCACTTGTATGGTCTTAAGCCATCCTTGAAGTCTTAACTATGTTATTGAAGAACCTGAAGTAAGCTGCCTTCAGAAATCGATCTGAGAATGCCTGAACAGGCTGAAGGGCTTCAGAAATAATTGCGACATATTTCTGTTATTGTACAGAAAGTGGAATTGCAACCTAGAGTTTCAGCAGGGGCTAGATTCCCCAGCTGGATCCTTACAGAGCCATGTGCAAGTCTGGAAGTGGGCTCTGAAGATTCCCTTGTTGTGAGTGACAAGGCTCAGCCGGCTTGCAGAAGCTCTTGCTTGAACTATCCTTTATCTCAATAAAGAAAAAAAGAAAAAAAAGGCCACGTGGAAATCTAAAGGGAATATTTTAGTCTGTCTATCCTACAAGTGAGTCCAGACAACCTGAAACAGCTTTGGAATGCTGACCATATTGGATGCAAATGGCAGGCCATATGTTTTATAACATTAATTGCCAAACTTTCAAAAGCACCCTATTGACCTCCTACAGTCAGTGAGAGAGCACAACTCATGCTTAGGCACCTAATCATTCGTCATCTGCTCCTTGTTTTTCTTCGTCATTTATATGGTAGTATCACCAACCTGGATGGTCTCCAGTGTTGAGGGCTGCACAAACCAAAAAGATTAGCCAGTTTTCCAAAACATGGCATCTGTAAATGCCAAGCTTACAGATGGTACATGGTATAGGGGGAATTACAGGCATAAAATAGAAGGGTGAGGGCAGAACACGGTGAAGAAAAAAAAACTGTCATTCATATATGAAAGCTGGATCTGCTCAGATGATCTGGCTGGTGGCTGCCATGAACAGATGCTGGACTCTGGGGTGGGGAAAAAGGGGGTTGGAAAGATATCCAGGAATAAGTCGTGACAGTTGAGAAAGGAGGAAATGAGAGCTGTAATGGAGAACTCTGCCAGCCTGGGCTGATGAGGCTCATCTGCAGGGAGGGGAAAAGGCAAAAGGAGTGGATGGTTTTCCTTTAGAAGAACCAACAAGGACAACAAGGTAAGGAGAGTGAAATCTTGCAAACCTANGGAATAAGTCATGACAGTTGAGAAAGGAGGAAATGAGAGCTGTAATGGAGAACTCTGCCAGCCTGGGCTGATGAGGCTCATCTGCAGGGAGGGGAAAAGGCAAAAGGAGTGGATGGTTTTCCTTTAGAAGAACCAACAAGGACAACAAGGTAAGGAGAGTGAAATCTTGCAAACCTAATTGGAAGACAAGAAGTCATCTCTGGTTCCAGTTATTCATAGAATCATAGAATGGTAGGGGTTGGAAGGGACCTCTAGAGATCATCTAGTCCAACCCCCCTGCTAAAGCAGCTCAGCCTAGAGCAGGTTGCACAGGAATGCATCCAGGCGGGTTTTGAATCTCTCCAGAGAAGGAGACTCCACAACCTCCCTGGGCAGCCTGT
>VZSC01010168.1:48260-76057 GCA_013398225.1 Steatornis caripensis
CTGCTCTCCCCTCGTCCACCCAGCCAGTCATGCCATCATAGAAGGCTATCAGATTGGTCAAGCAGGATTTTCCCTTGGTGAATCCATGTTGACTACTCCGGATAGTCTTCTCCTCTTCCATGTGCTTGGAGATGACTTCCAGAACGAGCCGTTCCATCACCTTTTATTTCAGTGTGGTCTGGCATGCCCAGCTCTGGTGCCGCAATAGTATTGGAGTTAGTCCGTGTCCCTGTAGTAGCTTTATTCTCTGATGTAGTGTGCCTCTTTCACCTTAGCTGGTATGCATGAGAGGCAGTTTTTCTCTCTCTGAGATCATATCCTTTTTGCTTGCAGCAGGCATCCAGCAGCCGGAGCTTCCTCAAGCTCGCTGTTGTGGAGGTGAAGCGGATTCACGCGTTGGTCGTCTTCTTCTTCCTGCTGTCTGTTGCAATGACGGGCTGCTTTCTGTGGCAGTACAGCCTTCCCAAGGTGGAGTCCAGTGAGTAGTCATCTTTAAGCCTGGCCATGTTTTGGCACATAAATTTGTGAGACCAGTAAATGCCTTTCTCCCCATGCGGACATTTTTCCCCAAAGAGCACTTCCCCAAACAGCGCACAAATTTACCTCCTCCTAGCTGGTGCAAGGACACAGAGGAGGTGAATACTGACTTGGTGGAGTATGATGTAACTCTGCTGATGTCCAGGAAAGCTCCATTACTTCTGACACTACTTAGGTTAATTGGTATACAAAGGAGACATTTTATTTTACATTCTCTATTTTTTTTCTTCAGCATCCTGTTTAGTCACTCCAGTTTAGAACAGATTTTGTTTTACACCTTACCATGTGCTTCAGCTTACGGGTCTGTTTCCTTTCCTATTCTAATTTTGCTTGCCAAAAAAATTTAAGATATGTCTCTGGCATATGCAGGATACAGCTAATTCAGAAGACAGCTAATATACTAGGTATGCAGCCTATCAACTCTTGTTACAGTGTTAGATTTCAGGTGGCACTCACAATTCACTTCTACATCCGTTTTCTGAGGGTACAATAAGCGTGGCACAACGCTGTCCTCCTGAAGCCAAACTCAAACTTTCCCCTAGACGTAGACAGAGCACTTTCATGGGGTCTAAACCCACTGTCAGGTATCCTACAGAGTCATTTGAAGCCTGTTGCAGCTCCTGTCCATCCCGGGTGCTGTACCATGTTGGAACAAGCAATAACAGAGTACAGTGTGCCCTTCAAGTCCTGGTTTATGTGAGATAGAAACAATTCAAGACTGTTTCTGCACCTATGCAGAAGTGTCTTTCAGGTTTGGACAACACAAGCAAGAAAGCTAGTGCTGGCTGCTGGATGAGGTTAAAGCTTGTTGGTGTGTCTATTCAAGTCACATATGCTATCTTTCAAATGTTTTCCAGGCCCATCCGCGACAGAAGTGAGATCAGAAGCTGTGCAGATGTGCCCTCGCTATCCCGAACCGGTACCACTGGACCACCCAATCCCCATTCTGAAGGACGCGTTAGAGAAGGTCTGTGAGGAGAGGGAACAGAGGGAGACGGAGCTCATGACTACTTTTCTGAAGGTGTAAAGGGGACAATATGTATTTTGCCCCTGATCATCTCTGGGAAAGGAGGTGGGGAATCAGGCAGGTGGCAAACATGTGAATCTAGAAATAGGTATATAAAACTCCTTTACGGAACACGCCGAACAGGTCAATAAGCAGTTGTCTTCTCTAAAGGGTATGCTGTGATGAATAAACATTATCACTCGTCCATCTGAAGGTCTTGTGAGCACACATCAGCACAACATGACGACTCTTGGCATCTTGTCTACTACTAGGCAGCCCCCGTCCTCGAAAGTAGGTGACTCATCTAACTAGTTCCCATTGATCAGTGACTGCCAATTCCTTATTTTATTGCTTTGCTGGCTTTCCCCACGCCACCATTTAAAAATTAAAAAGCTAGTTATACGTAACTTCAAGGAAGGGAATGGAGGGCGTGGGGAAGAGGAAAGGAACCTGCATCTGAATGAAAGAGAGTCTTGCTTTCCCTCAGTATGGTATCCCATCTCTGAAATTTTAGCACTGCCTGAAATTCTGGTAGGTTCAATTTGCAATGAGGAAACACTGCAGCGTTGCCTTGACTGTATGCACCATAAGGACAGCCATGCTCTGACAGGACACTCCTGATTCTGTAAACCTCTATCATATAATATACCCTCTCACTTGTCTCTTTCTCATGAGTAGCTTAATTAGTCATAATAGAAGCTGCCCCACAGCTCTGATAATTCTTTTTACCCTTCTCTGAACCTTCTCCAGCTCTAGCATGCTCTTGTGGAGATGCAGGAAATCAGTACTGTATACAGTATTCAAGGTGCAAGTGGATCAGGGATTTATACAGGGACAAAATGGCCCCGTGGGCCACTGGCACGTGGGGAGGGAAGGGCAAAGAACCACTACAGAAGGACTTGGCACAAGTTGGATGTTTCCGCTGCCGGCTGTCAGTGCACCTCACCAGTCCGTTCAGTGAAGAGGTCCTGAGGAAATGCTGGGCTTGGAATGCCATTTCTTACGTCTTAACCTTTCTGCGTGAAGGACAACTTATGCATGGTGATGAAATAACTTTGAAAAAGTCATAAAAGAGCAAGATCAATGAATTCTGCTTGCAGGAGGTGGGTGGAGCACAGCTGGCTGATTAGGCCTGCACAACCCTGGCACAACAGGGAGCAAAGAGCAATCACAGCTCCGGCTGCTGTTTAAACAGGGGTCTTAGGTCTAGCATGTTTCATGGCATGAAAAGTGTCGTGGGATATTTGAAAAGCCTGGATCTTTTTCTCATGCATCTTTGAACGTAAAATACTAGTGCATAGAACAGATGTGCACAGTACAATTAAAAAGGGAAGAAATTACAATTATTAGGTTTTAGCATTTGTTCTTAATCTTATAAGCATCATCGGTATTGCAAGGATAAGCACCGCATTCTTCTACACGGTAGACATGTAGACCAAAAGAAAGATACTGCATAATTCAGCATAAGCAATTTAAAGGAGCAGTAGAGTTAAAATACTTTCTTTTGCCAAAACACATTTGAAAAAATCACTCTCAAATGCTTGGAAGTGAGGAGGGCTGATGGTCTGCGTCTTCTATGACCTGTTACAGGATAGATGCATTTTAAGACTCGTCATATGGAAATTCATGATTTCCCATCGTTCTCCAGGTAGATATGATGCTGCGCCAAAAGATTCATAGCTCTGGTCTCCCTGCCATGTCTGCCATTGTTATCTACAACGACACTGTGCTCTGGACAGGCAACTTTGGAAAGAAGAATGGTTCAGACTCCTCCTCAGCGGTCCCCAATGAGTACACTATTTACAGGTGAGACAGATGCATCACTGGCACTAGAACTAGAAAAAGAGCAGATACACATATAGAGATCTGCTATTTGGGAGTAGATCTGCTGTCACAGCACCTTCTGCTGGCTCGGGTCCACTGCGGAATCCTCTTCTGGGTTACACTGAAACTTTGTGAGACAATGCTTCAGCTAATCCCTGAAGTATCGTATGCTTGTGGCTTACCGAGTTCTTCACTTTGCATTTATTTTAAAAATTTGAGCTGACAATATTTTAAATTGGAATAGTAGTGACCATCACGAAGAACCTGAAAGCATACTGCTCCTTACATAGGAACGTCTCCATGCTTTGAGGAGGCCTAATGCACAAATGTGAAGATTGAGAGCTAGCACAGATTTTGTGAGGAGACAGTGCCATAGGATTAAAAAAAAAAAAAGAGATCAGTCTAGCAAAAAATGGGGTTTGGGAAGAGTATCTGCTGAACACAGAAAGCCGACCTGCACACTTACTCATTCTCCCAGTGAAGTCAAAGCCACGTGGCTATTATTTTTTAGGTGAAGATAGAATCAAGCTCTTAGTGTGTGTTAAAAAAACAAAAACAAACACAAAGGAAATGTTTACTTCCTTTAAAGGTCTATTTTCAGTGATTTACGACTGTTCTGTGTAAAAAACATATGGGCTGCACTCTGACTATCAAATGTTGTCCTCAGTATAAACAATTTTAGAAAGTTTCAGCAGCTGTGGTTGCCCGTTTTTCCCCCTTTGTATCACGGTAAAACCCCTGCGTAGATGACCTCATGCTATTTCTTCAGAATCATAGAATGATTTGAGTTGGAAAGGACCTTAAAGGCCACCCAGTTCCAGCTAGATTCCCAAGGGAATCCATCCCTGGTTGTGCTCAAACCACCAAGCTTCTGGTTAAGAGCCAAATGTGCTAAGCAATCGTGCCACTCCCCCAAGAAAATTTATTGCCAATCAGCATCGGAACTATGATGGTATCTGATCGTCTTCAAACCTCTGATCTTGTTCCTGATTAATTAAAACATTCTTGACAAATGCTTTTTTTTGCTCTAGGCTGTCTTGTGCCTGTCCAGGAATTTCACCTGTAGCAGCACAATATGAATGCCCTCAGCTGTCCCTCGTAATGATGTCTCCATTTCCAAACAACAAAATAGAGCAAGAGCCTTATTCTAGAAGACCTTTCATAAATTTGTCTCTGTTCTGAAGCCACCCAAGTCTCAACACTGAATATGAAAAGTACTGGCCATCTTTCCTCTTGATTCATGGGTTTCCTAATGCTTAATTTCTATAAATGTTTGTTCCTTAACAGAATTGCCAGTGTCTCCAAGATATTTCCCACCATTATGCTGTACAAGATGTGGGAGGAAGGAAAAGTCACATCTCTTGATGACCCATTGGAACGTTATGCCCAGAACTTTGTGATTAAGAACCCTCTGGGAAGTCTCAAGGAATCAGAACAGAGATACACAGCCGACGGGCTGATTTTTTTGGAAAAAGGCTCAGTGTCACTTAAGCCATCACCTGTTACCTTGCGCAGAATGGCCAGCCAGCTCTCAGGTGAGACAACACCGCTACGTGCGTGCCCTCTGCTCACCCCTACGCCGCTTGAGAGAGACCACAGAGAGAACGGACCGTATGCCAGGGATAAAAAGGGTTGCTGTTGAGGCCATTTCCCAGGATGGACCCTGCACCCTTGCACTTCCCAGAGGTCAGGCAGGACCCTTGGAAGCAAGCTGTCAGCAGCTTCACAAAGTGCTAAAAGGAAACTCTTGTCCAGGCCACTGCTAGAAAGGGGGCCAAGCTGCACTGCGGGCTGGGGAATTGTTTCTCCTGTGCAAGGTGAATGTATTTATTTTAACACAGTAGCATGACCTGACATCAGGCTCCAATTGCATGATGTTTTTTTGTACTCCAGCCCAGAGTGCTCTCGTTTTCCTAAGATGTAGAGTTGAGAGTCAAAGTGGCACCAAGCCTCTTGCTTTGAACAGATAGACCTTGAATGCTGAGCTAAATTTAGCTGTCAACATGGTTCCTGATCCCCTGGGATTCCTGAGCTATTAATAGCTTTGTACTTGCTGGCAGAGGACTGTTACTCTGATGCATCTTCATAATTGAGTAACTCTTACATTAAGGTAGAAGGAGCTCGCAGGACGCAGGAGAGCCTGAACCTTTCTCAGAAATAAAGCTGCTAACACTTGACTCAGAGAGTCCGGAATTTAACGAGAATGCGCTGATATCTCATGTGGCACTTTGAATAAACTCTGTAGCACCTGCATTATTCCAGAATGAAATAAATGCCCTGAAATTAGGACCTAAACTCAAAACAGCATGTAGGCAAATTGCAGTACCTCAGAACAGGGTACAGCATCACCTGAAGCAAGCCAATGTCAAAATAAGTATTCCCCTAAACAGAATAATGTAACTGAAACGTGGAAACGACGAGACAAATAACCTAAAATGGCCGGTAGTAGCAGCGGGCAGGCGGAAAGATGTGTGCTCAGCCCCTCTCCCTGAAGACAAGGTCTTGCTCTAGCCAGCCTGATGATGCCCTCAAGGGGCACCAGCTCTGCCTGATCCCCTCCGACTCTCAGAGGTGCTCCTTGCAGGCTGCGGCTCCCAGCCCTGCACAGTTCCCTGTCACCTAGGGAGACGTGAGGTGTGCCCCAGAAGCACTTGCAGGAAGCAATGACAAAAGCGTACCCGGTCATAGCCTAATTGCTTGTAATTTGCAGCCGCTCCGTTGCTTCCACCACTGTTCTGGATTTGTGCCCTTGCTTAGCTCCTCTTGCCTTCCTATATGGTTTTTTTGTTTTTAGAATGTGGCCCAAATCTCCCAGACCACATCAGCAGGGCACACCGACCAGCTCAGATCCTGACGATTTAGTAGAAGGAGAAGCACAGTTTCAAAATCTCAACGGAAAATGAAATGAATGTTGAGATCACATGCTACACTTCCTGTCTGTCAAAAACCCAAAAGGAATAGGTTCTGCTTAGCATCAAGATCAAAGCCACTGCATGACGTATTGTACAGTGTTTTTCATCTAAATTCTTCCAACAGAAACCGATCTATAATACATCCTCATTATCTGGGTTTTTATACATTGCGTATTACAAAAGTAACTCCAAAGATTTTTCTCGTCAGCATTTGATGAGTACGTTGCTGGAGGGACGCTCCAGCTTGTTAAGACTATGATTTTCACATATATATGAATGGCAGTATGAGATGCTATTGTAAATTATTAACAGCATGCTTGTCACATAAATTAGCAGCCCATGAGGTATAAATCAATGACTGTGGATTCTCTGTTGTGCTCACACATTCTCTGGTTTATCACTTCTAATGAACCTCAAGAGACACACTGCACTACTGTCGTGGCACTTGTTGAACTCTCCCAGTGGTGCAATATTTTCTTTGCTGCCATTGTGGCAATTAGGAAATGAAGGAGCTCATTGTTCACTGGAAGATGCTCGGTGCCTCTCTTATCTGGTCATTCAGCTGCACAAATAACCACAGACCAGACGCAGAAAAAGTGCTCTCATTCCAGTTCAAATCCCAGGGTCAGGCCAATTGAGAAAAACAGGTGTTACTGCTACAAAAGAATAGGGCCTCATTCAGCTTTGCCATGATTAAGCACATGCTCACTGAGCAGATGATTGCAAGTCATTTTTCTGTCATGTACCCTTCCTAATTTCCTCCTAACCTCTAAATCAAATTCAGCTGTAAACTGCAACGAGGATTTCATGCAGATGTAACGCAAGTTCTGGACTTGGCGAGCCGTAGATCCTATGTAAAGGAGTTGTGGCATTTTAAAAAGTCCAGGCCAAAAGTTTTTAAGGAATCCATGTTCAGTGTTGTGGAATTAAAAGTGAAAAGAACTTCAGTTTTTTCTACATTCAGAAACCTTGAATAAATGTTCCTAAAACTGAAAACAAAATGCTAAAAATACTTTAGGACAACCCTGAAGTGGTTCAGAGAAGTTCAAGTCCTCTGAAGTGAGGTGTAAAGGACAAAAACCTGTTCAAAGGGGCTGTTACACACCTTTGTAGTCCA
Source organism: Steatornis caripensis (assembly GCA_013398225.1). NCBI lineage: Eukaryota > Metazoa > Chordata > Aves > Caprimulgiformes > Steatornithidae > Steatornis > Steatornis caripensis. The sequence continues at coordinate 55,657 of VZSC01010168.1, forward strand.
GGGAATACAGTCACATGGAAATACGGACGGGGATTTCCCCAACACCCGATAAGCCCTTCTCTTCCAAAATATACTTGGGGATACAGGGTTTCTTTAATCATTCATCAAGGTGTTTTTACTGAAATGTAACAACCCGGAATTGGCACTAGCGTATGACTTACGTTACCCAGATTCAGTAGTCCATGACTTGCATACTGTGTCCTGCTGTCCAGTAGGAAGATGACTTGAAGTTTCCTGGACCATGATTTGTCTCAGATTGTTGACTTTTCTTTTCCACGGCACAGGTCTGCCCAGGAGGCTGCGATCTACCAGTCTGCTGTGGAAGGGCAATACACAAGACGCTCTAGCTCTCCTGAAAGATGATGTCTTGGTCGCTGATCCTGGAACCAGGTCAAATATATTCACTTTATGAGCTTTTGGTCTGGGTTTGCGTTCTCCACTGATATTAGCCCTACCTGCAGTCTCCGTGGTCAATGGATAAAAGACAGCTGTTCCTAAAGGGAGCTTCAGCCATCTACCCATACACCCGTCTTAGGCTGGAAGGAGTGACTGTTGGAGGTGCCAGGGGTTTTTTTTTTCAATGTGCGTAGCACGTGAGTGAGAAGCCTAGATAAAGCAAATTAAACTGCTACAGTTAGGCCCAATGAGCCTTAAACTGTGAAAGATGTAGATTTTCAAAAGTGGAAAGACATGTTAATCAGTTTAAACCATCATAGATTTCACCTAAAATCATGCTATGTCTGTAGACGTAAGCTCTATTATGTTTGTTATAACTTACATAGCTTGTTAAAAGTCTGTTACCTATGTTAAAAACATTCAAAAATATGAACAGGATCCAGCAGACAGCAGGTGAGGGAAAGGATTCAGACTAACTGGGAAAAACTTTCTAAGTCTGTAAAGCTTTTAGGGAATAGAATTACATTCTGAAATAATTTTCCTAGGATTGCTAAGGATTCTTCATTACTTGAAGCCTGCAAGCTTAGAAAACTCTTAGAAAACTCAATGGCTTGATCATGGCAACCTTGTATTAGCTCTGTCTGGTGTCATGTAGGAGGTTAGAATAGATGTTCCCTAAAGGATTTTAAGACTTCAGTACCATCGTCTTCTTTGGTATTCATATTGTGCTCACCATTAAGATACAGAAGGACATCCACTAGTAGTCTCTCAACTCCTTAGTACTTGACGTGTTGATAATTTTAACTCTGTCAACTTGTTCCTGGATATACTTCATGGCTAACAGATCATTCTTCCTAAAGAAAATTGCCATTCATTGATACAGAAATTTTAAAATATTTTTCTGGGTATGTTCGCTGAAGCTGAAGTTCACTTCATCTCCATTTCTGATATAAAATTTTAGATCCAGAATGTATTTATTCTTGGGATAGAAATATATATACTCATCATGCTTTTATTCAGCTAGATGGGCTGGAAATGGTTGAAGTGGTACCAAATCTATCATCTAAATAGGCCTCAGTGAGATGTGTGGCTTCACACAATAACAAAAAAAAAAAAAGCCAAGCAAGGATGAAGACATCAAGAATTTAGAAAATGTGTTTGGAAAAAGGTTGCCCATTCATGTCGTCATGTCATTAAACTTCATTCAAGTATAAAGGCTTAAATCACTTTATGGATATTAAAGACTCAAGCACTCAGGTGTCTTTAATGACTCCACATCACTGGATGCTTCTTTGTAGACTTTTAAGCGCTTTTTAAGTGCTTTCACGATCTTAAGGTAACATAGGTGCTTAAGTGATTGTACTATGTTAAATCTCCAGAGGTTTACGTAGGATTTTGAGACCGTTAAGGTAAGCACCTGTAACTCTCAACGCTGCTCATAAAAAGAATGGATATATTCTTTGGTGAACAATTATAAACAGTAAGTCAGGATATGGAAATGTATAGGGTTTTGCATAAAGGTTTTTTTTAGTTTTCCATCTCTCTTGCTATACATAGTGGTTAAATAGCTCTGCTGATGTTCCCATAAGAAATTTCTTTCTTGACTTAACAACAAATCAAGGCAACAGCATTCAGGTTTTTTCTGTCCCTCCTTCATCTCTGCTCTATCTTTAACACGGCATCTGATAAATGCCAATATTTCTCCAGAGAGACATAGCCACTGTTTTTGAACAATCAATCATACCCACGCTGTATCACTGAGGTAAGGCTGATCCAGATATGTTCCTCTTTCTTTTCAGATGCCACTACAGCAATTTGGCCTTCTCACTGATGGCGCACGTGCTAGCTGACCATGCAGCTGAGGGGCAATACCAGCGCTGGATCTCAGAGAACATCCTGGACCGCTTGGGCATGGAGGACACTGGCTTCGACATCACACCACCGATCCGCTCTCAGATGGCTGTGGGTTTCTATGGCAGCCGGCAACCGGCCCCTCTCTATGACCTCGGCTGGTACAGGCCTTCTGGCCAGATGTACTCCACAGCTGCCGACCTTGCCAAGCTGGCAATGGTCTTCTTAGGCACCTACCACCGTCGTCTCCTAGAGCCTGACACAGTGAAGACGATNATGGCAGCCAGCAACCGGCCCCTCTCTATGACCTCGGCTGGTACAGGCCTTCTGGCCAGATGTACTCCACAGCTGCCGACCTTGCCAAGCTGGCAATGGTCTTCTTAGGCACCTACCACCGTCGTCTCCTAGAGCCTGACACAGTGAAGACGATGCTGACCCCTCTGTTTAAGTGCTCCACTGAATACTTTGCTAACAAGACTGGCACACCCTGGGAGATTAATGAGCAATTGGGATATGATGTCATCAGGAAGGATGGAGACCTCGATGGTTATTCAGCTACCTTCTCCCTTATCCCCAAACTCCGCCTGAGCTTCATTGTGCTGATGGCAGGGCCCAGGCCTCAGGGTGGAGATATTGTGACTCAGGCATATAAGTATCTTATTCCTGCCATGGAGAAGGCATTCAGAGAGGCAGAGAAAAGCTTGATTCCTCCCCCAAGTCCAGGCCCTTACGTTGGCTACTATACCTATTCCAACCTGACTTTCTATGAGATTAAGGTTGGATCTGGTGGGGTGCTGGTCATGCAGCAATTTGGACCTCATGTGGAAGAGCTGATTCCTGAGAAGTACCGGACAATCAAACTCCACCACGTGGAAGATCGTGTTTTCCAAGTTGTTTTTGACAAGGAGTTCCCATGTGTTCTGCGCCTGGGCTCTGCCTCCATCTCACTGGAGACCCAAAATGGGCAACTCTTTAACTTTTACCCATTCGATCGCAAGGGTTTGTCTCCTGGCTTTGATGCACCAGGGCTGAACACGTACAATGTGGTGCGTGTACTTCGCAAACCTGTATTCTATAGCTAAATGTCCCCTCTGCTTTTCTGACCACTTTTGGGAGGTGGCTCCAAATTTGTGTCTTACCAGACTCTCCTGTATGCGTGGCTTTATGGATGCCATTTAAAAGGGAAAGACGGTGGCAAATGACTCTTTTGCCCAACAAATATGTCATTCTAAAATTACTTCAATAGCTTGTGATCTCTGTCAGTGTGCATCCAGCCAGCTAGCAACCGAGGATGCCTGTGGAAAAAAGAGGCGGGAATATGCTGGATGGATGGTGTTTGGATGCCATAAAACAAGTCCAGCTCTGAAGTCTCCACACTTACATTGTCTGTTTGTTGATGTTCTGGTTATTGACTGATATCATCAAAAGGCTGAGCATTTCCTGTGTCTCTCACAAAATATCTCTTCGTCAGTCCAAGAGTTCTTCCAGGGCTTTTCAGGAGCCCACATACAATGAACCAGATTCCTCACCTGGGTTTGCCGAACACATTATGATGTGCTAGAAAATGGCACCAGCCTGATACCAGGCCTTGCTTGTGATACCTGAGAAGCGAGGGTCCGTTTCTTTCCTGGGTCATGAAAAGGAAACTGTTAAAAGAGCAAACAGCAATGTGGTTATGTCTTAGCTCTGGATTTCTGCAAAGGTGGTGATCACACAATAATATTGTACCATTTAAGTATAAAAGCTGAAGCTTACTCCTGTGAGCAGGGCCATATGAACATAATTCATATATTCCAGCTGGACTTGGATTTGTGACTATCTCAGTATACAGGCAAGTGTGTGTGAGTTTAAAGTTTTTGAAGTACAGGAACGCATGGGAATCTTTATGTGCGTTTTGAGCAGGATGTCTGTATGGATATGTACCCATTGTGTTCATGCATCTATGAAGGAGGACGCTAAGGGAAAGTGCATTAGCTTAGGGAGAACTACATTTGGGACAGGTGTACCTGCAAGCAAACTGAAGAGCCACAGGTGCATTTTCTTCTCCCTTCTTGTGCCCACTCAATGCCAAGGCAGGCAGGACAGATGATAACGTCATTAAACGGCCAACACCATATCACTCTGATGGGAACAGTGTCAGGCGTGAGTGAATGACAGGGAAAATACCACCAGCTGAGGAGTTGTGGCTCCTGCAATGCCCGTTCAAGTTTAAGAGAGCATTGTGATTAAGCCTGAAATAAAAGCAAGCAGAAGATCAGGGCAAGATAACTCTTACGTTAAAGTGCATAGCCTAGCCACAGAGTATGGCAATGGCTGTGCAGCATGGAAATCCTGAAGGAAGTGCAAAAGAGTAGGCACACTAGCACAAAGACCCTTCAAAGTGCGTGTTCTCCCATATCATAACTCATATGATCTTGGATCCTCTTGCAGAGTGACCTCCTTCTGCTGCTTTTCCACACAGAATCTTGAAAGTGGACATGTCTCAGAGAGGACGAGAAAATAAATCTCCCTGTTTCCCTTCTCTCTTGTTGTCTCTCACTGTTTTCACTCCATGTGCAGCTTTGGTTTTGAGTAGAGACACCATGACCAAAGGCCTAGAAATCTATGATTCACAAATTCGGTTCCCTGCCTTTTTTCAGACAACCTCAATTATCTGGCAAACATATGAAATAATGCAAACCTTGCCTTACGGGCAGTCATGGTTGCTGCTGTATTGGTTTCCTCTGGACTTTGTAGGTGATTACATTTCATACCGTGTACAACCTGTGTGTTCAAGTATTTAATCTGGGCTACAGCAACAGCAATAAACTCTATGCAAATTCTTGCTGCTGTCATGTGTGATCGTGCCCAGAGATATGTGTGCAGGCAGAAACGTTGCACCATGGCTGATTTCCTGTAGAGGTGCCTACACTCTTGTTGTGGCACGCCTGACACAACAGTGCTTTCCGGGCTTTGAGCTCGCAAGATGTAATGCCTGATTGCAAGATATTTGAGCAGTCTAACACTGATTTTTTGAGTGAGGGCTAAGTGCCAATTTGGGGCTGNCACTCTTGTCGTGGCACGCCTGACACAACAGTGCTTTCCGGGCTTTGAGCTCGCAAGATGTAATGCCTGATTGCAAGATATTTGAGCAGTCTAACACTGATTTTTTGAGTGAGGGCTAAGTGCCAATTTGGGGCTGTTCTTGGTTTGGAACAAAAGTGATTGTTTACCCATCAGTTACCTTTAAAATCTTCCAAGAACAATCAGAATTTACATTGCATGTCACTCACTGGTCAGGATGAAACACTACGCTGGACTGTCTCCATCAGTCTGATGGAGACATTAAGAGGTTTTGCTTTTCCTTCAGTAACGTAGACACTAACAAGTCTTTCCTTTTCTAGTGAGTCACCTTCAAATGTGTGCACTGACAATTTTTGATGCTCTTGTTCGTTCCTGTAACAGCGAAGTACAGCTCTTTGCTACTCATAGCATGAACCCACATGTGCAGGAAACCTCATCTCACCAAATCTTGGGTCGCACTGGGAAGGTGAACAAGAGCTTCCTACACTGCACCTTTGTGTGGGTAGGAAAGAGCCCTTAATTGCTATGGAGAGGAGAAAGGAGACCTTAGGACACCTGCACAGAGGATTTGGGAGAGGCTGTGTGCGGCTGGCAGGATAAGGTGGAGTTTTGGAGGACACCAGTCGTCCACGGAGAGCGGCCAGAGTCACGATGCTGAGTCAATGCTACAAACACAAATGACCAATTTCTGTCTGTCACTTCATACCTAACGGTTTCCTAAGAAGAGCACAATCAGCTTCTGAGACCCGGTGTGGCTGACTCATGTTAGCAGGTGCTTTATACCAGCTTGAACAGTTCTTAATCTTTCCACTTTAACACAGAATCTAAGTTACTGTTCTGAGGAATTTTTTAAGTTTTTGTGTATGCTTGTTGTTGAATTAAAAAACATCCCAATGTCATTCATCCATGTCGGAGACTGGCTCCAACAATAGGTAGAATAAACACAGAAAAATCTACCCAGCTGCTCACTTTTCACAGAAGTGCGTGTTTTAAAAGGTGACTAGATGCGTCTGCAGCAGCCTATAGAAACGGCGTGCTTAAAAATGGTTTTATAATTACTCATCTGGGAACCAAACAAATAGAGTACGCTTCCTCAGCATCCCCAGCATCAAAAAGAGACAAGAACAAAACTTACTCATTGGTTCAGGAGACCAAACTCTGCTCTAAGGAGCACTGGTGACGCCACATAATAGTGTAATAGTGTCCCTGAAAACTGTATTTAGTCTACAAGTTAAAAGGCTCTGGGCCACTAAGATTGGGAATAATCTGGCAAAATACAAACAGCTACATCTGAGCTAGCCCTTTTAAACATTTTTCTACTCAATGAGATTTAATGACTCTGGTCAGTAGAGCGGATTCATCTTATCTTAAAGCACATATTCAGGATAAGTTGATGAATCACACTCTATAAACCCCTAGCCTCCAGCTGTTTGAGATGGGCCCAATCCTTGCCATCACAAGCCACTCCTCATTTAGAAGTGAAACACTTTCATAACCTGCCTGCCAAGTAAGGGCAAGTTCTCAACTTGTTGCGTCAACATTGCCCTGAAGACTTGAAGTTCACTGATTAGCAGGCCCAAAGCAGAACATGGTGATGTTTGCTGTGTTCCCATGCTAACATAATGTTAGTTAAGACAACTTCTTCCCTTTTAGAACTCCCAACTCCAGGAATATTAGCTCAACTGAGGATGATATCAATCTTCAAGTTTCAACCTACATTTTGAAAACAGCAACTTATCCCTACATGCTTCATTTCGTCGTACTTGTACTTCTCCTCAACCAGAGCAACGCGGCCCAGTTGTTTACTGGGCAGCATCATTGCAGAGATTTTCTGTTTCTATGGTGGGAGAAAGATGACGCATCTATCTACCTGCAACCACCACCAGAGCAGGACTCAGAAAAAAAAGGGTGAAGTCAGGCTAGCAAGGACTGACTCTTGGTGTCAGAGTCTGCAAGTTTATTAAACACTAACTCCAGGCTTCCTGTTTTCCTCCTCAGAAATGTATTGATGTTCTTGTCACAAAGGGATGTGTTAAGCCCCTGTGATGTGACGTAGAAGCTTTTTTAATTTTCAGTTCTGCAGGAGCTTGTAGGATTTGCTTAAAAAGAAATGTCAGCATCCACCCTTTAGGAGAGAGAAGAGATTAAAAGAGCTGCTGGGGCAAAGCCAGTCCTGTCTCCTTTTCGCCCATGAAGTGAATACCAACAAATGTTTAAGTACTTCACAGTTAGCAGGGAAGCTTCAATATATTTTGCTGTTAGGTGCCATTCTCACTCTAGATAAGGCTGTGTTTGCTTCCAAATGCAAAGGCTAGAAGCGTGTTTGCAAGCTTAATCCTTTTTTGTCCATTCACTTCTGCCTTTATGAAGAGTCTGACATCTCATGACTTGGTTTACAGAGCTGCAGATCATGAATTGAGTAGAAAATGGATGCCAGAAAATCTCCAACACTGTCTCCAGAGAAGTGAGGCAATCTCCATTTACATTTAATAGGCATTTGTGCAGTCCAGCTGAGCATGGGCTGTTGGCTTAATGTGACAACAGCTCTCTGTGGGGCTCATCCTTGCAGGCATAACAGTAGTATACCACCAGCAAAGACAACTCCTGCTTTAGTTGACCAGGTAAAATCCTGTGTTTGCATGAAAGACCTCTTAGTTTCAGACATACCTCACTTTTGAGCCACTTATCTTGTGACTGTGGAGGACACAATCTGTGGGCAGTTTATGATATCAATATGATATCAGTAACAGACATAGCCGGTATCCAAAGTCCAGTGTCATAATGTGAACATTGCGTTCACATGAAAAACATCTTGTAGTGGTGTCCTGGCCTTGCAGCGACTCCCAGAGGAGGGGGAGATTGCACACCTAGCTCAACAGCAGACCAGATATTGGCAGTAGCTGTTGAAATGAGAGGAGAAGAGACTGTAGAGTATAGGATTTGTGTCAGAACTCAAGAAGATCTGTAGCAGCACGTGGACACCCTGGAAGACCATGTGCACCAGGGCTGCCCAGTGGACACCAAAAGTCCACAGCAGCTTCTCTGCCTCAAACGCCATCCAGTATGTCATGAACACCACTACCATGGCACACGCAGACAAGAGGAATCAGGAATTAAGAGTGAAATAAAGCCTTAAACAGAGCTCAGAAGCAGAGAGGACTGGCTCAGAAATGCTGTTAACAGTGTCCTTCTGGACTGCCAGGGACCCTCGACCAAAAAGCTGTGTGCTGTTAGGTGAGGGATTGTCCCTGTAGGACATGCTGAACTGCAGCTCAAACCCTCTGATGCTGTTTAATCATGCATTTGGCTTGGTTTTTGTATTGTGGGATATGCGACTGAAATTTGTAAGAAGTTGTCCACAAAAGACTATCACCCAGCAGCGACTGGAAAACCTGGAGGGGAGGGAGCAAGATAGAGGACTCTACATTCCCTAGAAAGAAAGATCAGATCTGTTAGCCTGATGCTAACGTCAGGTCTCAATATAGAGATATAGGAAAACAAGTCTCAAGGTCTTCAGGTTTGAAATAAAAAGAGGAAAATGAGCAATGAGCTCAAGAAAAGCTCTGTTTTTTGCTTCCAGTGGCACTTTTCCATCTGTCATCACAGTCTGGGTGAGGTAGCATGGCAAGAGCTGAGCCCTAGTCCTCTGAAAGCAGCGAAGAGCTGCCTAGATTTGGGCTCAGTAGGATTTGCCCTAGTTTGGATGCCCTCAGAGAACTGCAGGAAAGCATTTGGGATTGCCATGAGCCCAACAGTCAATGCTTCTAAGTAATGTGAACCAGGCATTTCCATATTATTCTCTTAATAGGTTATAACTGATGTCTACTTTCAAAAATTGGGGAATTGTTATTCATAACTTTCACAGTAGGCAGGATTCCCAGGTATATATTCCCAGAATATCACGCAAGTGGTATTCTGTGACATGTGGAAGGCAGTTAAGCCCCATAGTGTGTAGCCCATTTTGTGTTTTTCAGCATGAATCACATAGAACTCACACAGAATCCCAGAATCCCATCACAGCAGGGGCTGGCAGGGCCCTCTGGGGATCCCCCAGCCCCCCCCCCAAAGCAGGTGCCCCCAGCGCAGGGGGCACAGGGACGCGTCCAGGCGGGGTTGAATCTCTCCGCAGAAGGAGACTCCACAGCCTCTCTGGGCAGCCTGGGCCAGGGCTCGGGCACCCTCACGCCAAACAAGTTCTTCCTCACGCTCAGGGGGAACTGCCCGGGCTCCAGTTTGTGCCCGCTGCCCCTCGTCCTGGCGCTGGGCACCACTGGAAAGAGCCTGGCCCCGTCCCCTGGACACCCGCCCTTTAGATAGCGATGAGCACTGAGGAGATCCCCTGCCAGCCTTCTCCTCCCCAGGCTGAACAGCCCCAGGGCTCTCAGCCTCTCCTCACAGCACAGATGCCCCACTCCCCTCCCCACCCTCGCTGCCCTCCGCTGGGCTCTCCCCAGCCGTTCCCCGTCTCTCCTGAACTGGGGAGCCCAGCCCTGGCCCCAGCCCTGCAGATGTGCCCTCCCCAGGGCAGAGCAGAGCAGAGGGGCAGGATCCCCTCCCTCCCCTGCTGCCCACGCTCTTTTTTGTCAGCTGGGCCTAAACCACAACAACACGACAGTTGAGGTAGCCCTTGGTTAAAATCTTAGAATTAGGATATTGTTATTAAAAGTCAGATACTACTCTGTCAATTACCAGGTAGTCTTTAGATGCCAGAAATGATTAGACCAGACTCAGGGTGCAGAACATATGTGGAGTTCTGTAGAATGCAGAGAAAATGCTTGTATAGGCACAAAACCTTTGGGCAGATAGTTGTCTGGAGAAAGAACGGCAGGCACTGAGTTAGTGACCTGGGGATGAAACAGCTGGACTGAGACTGATTACATATAGTTATAGAAGAGGCCATAATAAAAGCTGATCACATCAGGCCCCAGTAGTTCCATAGATCTTCTCCTCTCCTTATTAAGATGCAAACAGGATGGAGAAAACCAGAAAACATTTTGCAATACTAAGTCAAAATTCAAGTTAAGTAAAGGGCATGATAACACTGAGAGATACCAAAATATTTTGAAAAGCTGTTTACATTTCCTCTTTAAATATCTTACTTCAAGCTGCTGTCACTGTGAAATGCAAGATCTTAACATACCCAAGGAATCACGCACGTTCATGTATGTTCTCTGCGCTGCTTACACAACGCTTTGGGGTTTTGCCTTTTGCTGCTCCTGTGGGTATCTCTGTTGAGCTTGATGTCTTCATGTCTTCCTCTGCTTCTGTTTGGCTTCTTCAAAGACGTCTGCCCCTTGGGAGATGGCAGTCAATTATCAGGCAGAGCGCTGTGATAATGGTCATGGGGACAAAGAAGTCAATGGCAGTGCTCTGAATAAGCAGTCTATAGATCTATGTAGTTGTCAGCACAATGCATAAGGCAGATTCCTCTATCTTATCTGGAGAAGGAAGACGGAGATAATAAATAAGGCGGAGAGATGTGATGAGAATGGCACACATTAGACGTAATATTCGAAGTGCGCTAATGAGCCAGATGGCACGGACACTGATCATAACATATTCGGTCTATCCCCAACACTGGATCAGGTTGGCAATGGCTTTGTCCCAAAAACCACTGGGGACCAAGATTTCCTACTGGTCTGGTACCCGAACCCCAACTGCACCACCTTTTTCCGATGAAACTTTTCCTGATGTCCAATCTGAACTTCCCTATACCATGTGGGCTTTGCTTCTCACATATAGCCTACTTCGACCAAAAAAAAAAGTCGAATCTGTCCTCTTTGTAAATGCCCTTAAAGTGTTTGTTGGCTGCTATTAGACACCATGACCCCTTCCTCTCAGCCAGACAAAACAGGCCCCATAGGTCATGTGCCACCGATGAGCATCTTGATCTCCCTCAGACAGACCCTTTCCAGTCTCTCTACATCATTTTTGAGATGGGGTCCTCACATCTTGATGTCAGTAAGAGCAGTTCCACTAGAACAGCCTGGGGTATCAGCAGCTCACAGATTTGACCAGTCTTACAATAAGTCTGTGGAAAGATGCCTCCATCTTAAAACGTTGTAACCAAATCTAATCGGCAAAACTGAGTTCATGGAGGAAATGAGAAAAATTACTGAGCGAAGCACATCTTCTCAGACAGTTTTATTATCTGACACTTAGGAGGAAGGGATTTATGATTACCACAGCTCCCCCTAAACAGAAGAAAAAAAAAATCAGTCATCAGAAAAATGCATGTTTTGTTTTGTTTGAGGATTACAGTAAGAAAAAACAAAGAATCTGATCCAAAAAGGGATGGAGGCACTGCAACGTTCACAGCACAAAGCTGACATGCTGTGTCATGTCCTGAAGCCCATGCCCAAACTGCGCATCCTTCAGTTGAAGCCAGGAGAGGCTCTAAAACTCTCAATCTCAGCCCGGACAACTCTCTGTCAGCATCTCTCTGTAACTTCGTCTCTGTACGGAGGTGCCAATTGCAGAGTTTTTCTTTGAAACAAGGCGTATTTTTCTCATTACAGCCATGAATACAAGAATCCTCAATGCACTTCTCTCACATCGGGTCCCTGTTCACAAAGAGCGATGGTTTTGCTGTCCTCGTCAATGCTGGACCCCTGGTAGCCAGGCGAACAGACAGCTACCAGCCACAAGCTGAAGAATCATCAGTACAGGAGGAGACTAGAAAGCCCCTAGCTCAGGTGGTTCGGTTTTTCACCCAGCGACCACCCAACATGACCCAGCTAGATATAAGCAGCTTACTCAACTTTCCAGCTGTTTGTCTGCTCGTTGCTCTCAGCTTTATGTCAGACTTTCCAGTCCTTTTCAGACCCAGTGCAGCTGGTTTAGCTTCTCTTCACAACTGCCATCCCTGCAAACAGGGATGAATTTTCTCCCGTTCTCTTTTACAGCTACGTCTCTTTTATCCCCAGCACTCACTTCTTAAGCCTGTGTGCCTTCTGGTTACTCCAGAGCCCCGAGCCGTCACCTTCTACCCCTTTCTTCTCAGAGCCTGAAGCAGAGCGTATTCCCCAAGCTCACATTGTCCTGGAAAGCACTTTTTTTTCTCAACTTGCTGTACTCTCGCACACCCAGTCCATCCCTTCATGGCTAAAAAGCAGACATAATTTTGATGGTAAAGGTAGAATTATTGCACACACAGCTGGCATTGCGAGGCTGAAGCATAGTAATGCTACAGTCTCTAGCGTCAGCCATGTTAAAACATGATTTTAAGAAAAAAGAATGAATAGATCTTTCTTGCCCAAATAAACTCAGGAACAGCCCAGAACAGGGAAAAAAAAAATCACTTCCGTAACGGGACAGAAGGATTCAAGGCCCTTTGGCAGACATATAGACAATGCAACAACAGTTCAAGTATACATTGCAGTCCGCAGCCAACGCTGAAATGTTGTGCTTATCCTGTAATTAAGAGTCTGACTATTTACCATGGATGCTTGGGAGACTCACAGACCTGCATTCTGACAGCCTGCAAGCTCCTGTTTTCTCATCCCACTGGAAGCCCACTGCATACCCAAAGTCACCTATCTTCAGAGCATTTGGCCGCTGAGAGCACTGGTCATTCATCCCAAATCAAACCATAAAGATCAATATGATCTTTAAAAAAAAGACTTACACATGAGGGCAGCGATCCTTCCTGGTGCTCCTGCCAAAAAACTTTTACTAGGCGTTTGGAAGGAAATTGGATGGAGCCTGCAAGTCTGGACTGACCTGTTCCACGCAGCCTTTCACAGAGATATCAGTGTCCTCCCCTTTGCTCCAGTTCTCAGCTTGGCAGCCCTGTTTGGGGCGGTCCCCATTTCTGCACTTCTCCCTCTTTCCTATGCTGTCCTCTTTATCGCAGGTTCTGCATTGCACAGTGTCACAGCAGGGAAGCAGGAGGGAAATGAGGAGGGGAAAGCCTCCATCCTACCCACATGCAGTCTAGAAATAATCGCTCTCAGGCAGATGCCAGGCTTCCGCTGATAGCCGTCGCTATTTCAGAACCCAATTACCACCCTCATGGTTTGATGCCAACTCTTCCTGGAAGCTGCCTTGTCTGGTTTCATTTAGCTCACAATTTGTTGCTCTAAGGAGTGATATTTCTGCTAAAGATGGGCAAGCACATTTCGTTTAATTTCAGTTCCACCCGAGCGTCGTGGATTAGATGGCCCGATGCAATAGCATCCTGCTAACAAAAGGTTGCGGAAAAACATGGGAAGAAAGAAACCAGCAGGAGGATGAGATGAGCACAAGAGGGAGCCAAATGTAAAGGGATTCTGAGGTGCTGCCTGGAATAAAAACTGCCAGGCCCAATTTCCAATCGCATTTAGCTAATTATTGAATGGACTGGTGAAGACGTAACAAAAGCAGTTGCTTAAACAGAAAATCTGAAAGACAGGAGCAAAGCACCCCCGAACAGGCAATTGAAACGCATTGCGCTCTGCGTTCACCCAAACGGTGGGTGAAACGGTCTCTTGCTGACAATAGCAGGCCAATTCCAGAATAAAAAATGCTAAGCTGCCGTACCTCCTCCTGTAACAGCTGTTAAACTCTTCTCTGTGATGGTGGGCAGTGTGGATTCCCCTAGGGCAGCATGTTTAACTGCGGTTGTTTTGGGTTCAGTCTCATCATCCCTGAAAGTCTGTTGGCATTGTGCTTATTGAAAGATATGAACTCCCTTGGGGGCCTTATTCTGGTTCCCCGACCTGCCGTTGCATCTCTGCTCTCCTTCCTTGTGAGTGTGTAGAAAAGCCTTTTATCATATAACTTAACGCTGTCCGTATTTGTATACGATCCCAGGAAAGCTGGGACAACCTGGGACAAGACATGGCATGCTCTCTCTGGATCAGACTGAGGGACACTACTGGCTGGGGGCATGGGACACGTTGTAGGGCACGGTGGGAGAGCAGTTATTTTGCTCATTAGCACTTCAGTGTCTATGCTGCTTAGTATTCCCAGTCCTGTTCCTAGCAATCCGGTGGTGTTCCATCGTGTACATCGGGATTCTTTTAGAGATCATCCATGTAACTGTGCTACGCAGCCAGCGTGAGCAACTCCCAAAAAGGTAGAGCCGTCTGATTTGATCGTTGACGTATTGGTGTGCAGTGCTAGCTCCACCTTTTTCAGAGAGCAATTAGGGTTAAAGAGAACTCGCTGTTGTCCAGTATTTTTAATTATAGAAGGACCTGTGTTGAAAATGTGGGGAGACAGTTTAATAGGAGGCCGACGTGGTGAGAATGGTTGTTGAATTTCAGTTTTGAACCAGAAAGCTAAGCTGGGGCAGAGTGGTTAACGTTTTAGCAGTTGCTTAAAGAATCACTGTCAAAGATACGAAGAAAAGTGATTTTAATATGAATATGTAAAAAGCGTGACTTTACAGAATTCGATAGCAAGGCTGACTCTATTACTTACTATGTGAAGGGAACATGAAAGGGAATTGGGTCAGAGTGGTGCTTAGGAGTGATTTACGCAGTGATTTGGGAGAGTGATTTACACAGAGGTCAGATGGGGAAATCGAGTCAGGATCGGATTGGAGTGATGTGGACAGGGACAGGGAAAAGGTATAAGGAAAGTCCTCCTGTTGATTCACGAGGTTCAGAAAGGACCCTCTTGCTTTCTAAACTGCTTCTCATAGAGGAGTCTAGGTGTGGCTGAATCTGATCCTAGTCCTAGACTTGGTCAACGGTTTGTGTCTAGAAGAGTGTAGTGTCGGCATTTCAGTGAAAGTGATTTGACGTGTAATTATGGGTCCTGTATAACTTTGAGATAATAGCAATTTGTAGTGGCATTTTAAGGTATATTAACACTATTACAATAAATAATAGATTAGACTATATGATTTTTAGCAATACTTAGTCAATAATGAGTAATCGGCAATTAATACAACAATTCAGTTAAAGATTCAACGACGTTTGCCAAATTAAATCGCATGCACAAATGCACACACAGGTATAGAGGTTAGCCTGTGATTAAGACCTTTCTTTCTCTGCAGATTGTAGTAAATTTGGTACCCAATAATCTTTGAAAATCACACAGAATCGAATAATAGTGAATTATTATCACACATCTTGCATATAGAATTTTTTTTTACAGTTTTGATTCATGTATTTCTAAAGATTTATAACTCAGCTTAGCACCTAGGAAGGTATTCACAAGCCAGTTTACTGTTATTTTTCCTGACAAACCTTAACAACCTCACTTTTTCCAACAGCCCTAGACATATCGCACATTTGAACCACAGAACTTAACAAAATGGAAGGAGGTGGAAGTGGCATTGCGCTAAGCATAGAGATCCTCAGAGAGGCCATTTAGACGGCAAAACGTCTCTTTATATTTTTACAGCGAGAATAAATCTGGGGAGTTAGAGAGGCTGTCAACAGTGAGCTTTCCCACAAAACATCTCCTGAGCTCCCCTACCACAGGTGGATAGCTGCCGTGGTATTTCATGGCCAGGTTGGAGTCAAATCTTGAATCTCACTATGGACAGAGATTCTCTGCATCTCTGGTCACCAGAACCAAGGCTGCACCATCCTCTCGAGGAAACACTTCTCCCCCGGTGTCCAGCTTGAATGATTTAAAACACACCTTGTGTCTGTTCTTCCTTTTGTGTTGTCTGGCACCACTGAAAAACATTTGGCTCTGTCCCCCCGTGTAATCGCCTCCAAGCTGTACCTGCAGTTTGATCCCCCCACAACCTCCTTTTCACCTGGATAACACAGCCCGTCTCCCCTCAGCTTTTCTCACAGGCCCTNCAAAACATCTCTTTATATTTTTACAGCGAGAATAAATCTGGGGAGTTAGAGAGGCTGTCAACAGTGAGCTTTCCCACAAAACATCTCCTGAGCTCCCCTACCACAGGTGGATAGCTGCCGTGGTATTTCATGGTCAGGTTGGAGTCAAATCTTGAATCTCACTATGGACAGAGATTCTCTGCATCTCTGGTCACCAGAACCAAGGCTGCACCATCCTCTCGAGGAAACACTTCTCCCCCGGTGTCCAGCTTGAATGATTTAAAACACACCTTGTGTCTGTTCTTCCTTTTGTGTTGTCTGGTACCACTGAAAAACATTTGGCTCTGTCCCCCCGTGTAATCGCCTCCAAGCTGTACCTGCAGTTTGATCCCCCCACAACCTCCTTTTCACCTGGATAACACAGCCCGTCTCCCCTCAGCTTTTCTCACAGGCCCTGTGTCTCGGACCTGACCATCTTGGTGACCCTTCTCCATGCCCATCATGAGCTGGAGGGCCCGTCTCTTGATGTCGGTAAGAGCAGCGTCTGGTAGGGTAGTCTGGGCCGTGGGCTGCCCAGACAGCATCGTTTCCGCTCTAACTCACATCATTGCCTCTGTCTTAGATCGCTGTCTCCTAGTCCAGCTGTCAACACTCCGCAATACTTAGCAAAGCAAGTCCAAATTCATGTTTCACAAGCACCGACCCACACTGAGAGGTATGCTAAAGAGCTTTCGAGAAATGCCACGCAAGAGCAGTCCACGCAAAAGCAGCCTCTAGTGCGCGCGCACTTGAAGCGTGGCTGGGCTGCCAACATGCACACAGCCACTCTCGTGATGGTGTCCAGTGTCTGTGAGGCCCTGGAAGAGCCTCAGTTTTGTCCCCAAGAAAGGTGGCTGGGGTTTATTAGCTACGGAAGTGTGTGAATGACTAAAGGCAGGATGCAGATTGCAATCCTGCCGTGTGAGACTGGGTCAGGACACATCACCTGCCCAATACGTGAAGAGACAGAGGTGTTTCAAAATGAGATCCTGAACTGGTGTTGAGAGCGGGAAACGCCAAGGGAAGACACTAAATCTCACCGCTCACTGGCAACCAAATGCCTAATCCGACACACAAAAGTAGACGCCTGGTTCTGCGATCCAAAGCAGCCAACCCTCCTCTGGTCTGGAGGAAGGTGTTCACCTCAGCACAAGCAGGACATGAAAACGCCTTGCGTCAAACATTGGTGCGCCAGGTTGTGCTCCCTGCTTCCTCTCCACCACCTCCCAGGAAAGATTCCTTACACCAGCAGGTGGTCCTAACATCTGGAAAGGCCTTACACAGAGTACATGACCACCAGCTCTGTGGGATGAGTCTGTCCTACACAGCCGGGGAGATCTGGCCTTCTTGGGTGTGTGTCTTCAGTAAATGCTCACCAGACAGGACTCCAGGCCCGCCTGCCCATTCACCTGCCACTGAAGTGTCCTCCTTCTTCTCCCTGTCCAAGGAAACGCTATTTCCCCTGCAGCCCTTGGTTGTGCTACTTGTCTCGTTGGTTTGGTTTGGGTTTTTTTTTCAGTTTCACGTCCCTTGTCAAATTTGTAATCCATAATAATCCCTAGATTTTTGCAAAAGTGCTCCATGGCCAGTAGTTCCCATGTGGTTGCATGGAGCCAAGTAGTCCTGCTGAAGTTACGTGGCACGTACCTGCCTGCGTTCAACAGTATTCATTAAAAAATAAACGACTGCATTTCCAGGCTGCCAGGAAAGACCGCTCTTACTCTGAAGTTTCTCCCTGTACAAGTCATCCTTCACAGTTTGGTTTCATCTGCAAACGTAAGCAAAACCTGTTCAACGCAAGGTGTTAAACGGAAGTATTGAATAGCGCTGGCTCACGCAGGCTGCTGCAGAATCACACCTGATGCAACACCATAGTCTGACAGTGAACCATTCATAACTCCTCTCTGAGCGCGTCTTTCTCCAATCGGTCTTACAATGATGTTGTAATTACCCCACGATGAGACAATTTTCTCAGAACAAGCACAATAAACTCAAATTATTGAGTTAAGGTTACACTTGAAAAACATGCAAGTATGTGTAAGTGGGAAGTAAGCAATCTACACAACCAGATAAGGCTTTTTTTCACAGCCGAGTTACTTTCTTAGACACAAAATATTGCAGAACATGCGGGTTTGTTTTTAAAGATAGCATGAGTCGGCAGCAGAGCCACAAAAGTATGTCTCATCACTTTTGGAAAGATTTAGGGCAATCTGAAGTGCTTAACAATTTTCTTCCCGAACTATGGGTGGATTATTTTGATGTGTAGTATTCACTTGAAATTTCTTGAATTTATCACACATGCAACAACAACATCTCCGTGGTGGTTTTAAACCCTGCCCAACTGGTCCGTTCTTTCAGCCTACACTAGGCTTTAATATAGGTTTAATGCAATCTTTTGTTGGAAAATTCCATCTGTACCAGGATATCGACTGACAAGTATTGCAGTCTGCTGTACAAACAAAATGCCCCCCAGCCAGGATGCCTAAGAGGAGAGTAACAGCCTACTCACTCTATGCTAGTTTCCCAGTGAGCAGATTTCAGATTTTAATTATTTAATAGTCTCCTTTCAGAAGGGCCCAGGGACCTGCGAGAAGCCCTGTGGAAGCAGGGGTTTGAAGCACGAAGGCCATGACGGCTGCCTTGCCTTTCTCATCGCCATCTTATGCCACCCTTCTTCACAGAAAACGCACGTTCCCCCACCTCCTTCTGCTCTGTAGACAATTTAATAGTTGTTTAAACAATGCCACCACAGAGATTTAAATAATAGTGCTGTCATCTAGAATGATTTTCTGTAAGCCACCCCACAGGTCTGAGCAAAGGCTCCCTGGGATACTCTTCCTAGTTTCCCTTTGATTTTCTATGTTAACTGAAATAAAAAGAATGAGAACAGTTAAATTTCCAATATTTCTTCCCTTCTTTTTTTTTCCTTTTTTTTTTTTTAATACACAAGGTGGTCTTCTTTCAAGAGGTCATCTCAGACACCTGTTGGGAAAACATAATGATATTCCTTATCTCAGCAGGTAGAAGCACAGGTGACATTTCAGTTCATAAGCTTAGTACAAAACCACAACTTTCCTGATCTAGCGAAGGTGTGATTCCGTGTAGGTACTGGGTTTGTCAGATCCCAGCCTATATAATCTTGCCAAGTGGAAGGCATGAGTTCTTCCAAGAAGTTCCAAGAACTTCCAAGAGTTGCAGTCAGCAGTGAGCATTGACTAGCTATTTCAGAATAGATCTCCATTAGGAACAACAGAATTGGTAATGTTCATCACCTAGCTGGGGGGGCGGGGGTGGATAGAAGAAAAAAACGACCAACCATAAAACAACCAAGTCCATTTTTGTAGAGAGAATGCCATCTGTGCAAAAAGAGGCAGACAGTGCTGTTTGCTTTTCTGCGCATTTCTTTGGCAGACTTGCTGTTCCCACCACGTAAGGTGATCCGCAGATGTTAGCACTTGGGGTGAAGTATGAAGTACCAGGTTCTGTTTTCTCGAAGACGATTAGCCAGCTGAATCCAATATCCCATTTACAATCACCTTTATAAAAATGTGAGGAATCAGAGAATAAAGCCTGGCCCAGAATTTCTCAGCTCACTGCCTAGGAACACCAGCAGAAGCCACGTGGGTCTGATCCGTGCCACAGGCTATGTCAACAGTCAAAGTTTTGTTATTGCCAGCACAAGACTCCCCAAAAGGGGAACTTCTGATGTCAAAAGGGGCACCTGCTGCTGCAGCTCTGGGCTGTAGAAAACAAACCAGGTCCTTAATAAGGGTCAGCAGTCCGCGCTGTGCAGCGTTGCAGTCTCAGCATCTCACCTGCTTCATGTCCTCCTGCTCCATGCGTTGCTGGCTGGGGGCTTGTAGAGTACACAGAGATCTGGAACGGGAGAGCAAGTTTAGGTCTGTGCTGCCTGGGCTGTGGGCCTGGCTGTGAACAAGCCAGGGAGATTTGGCAGCTTTGCACAGAGAGCCTGGACGAGGCACATTCAGGCTGGAAACGTGAAGGGCAAGGTCTTTACTGATAGCACATGATTAGCGAAGAAGAAGATGAGTGGGATCCATGAGGAAAGTACATGTCATTGGCTAGACCATGGGAAGAGCTAAGTGCTGCTTGAGTTNAGGGAGATTTGGCAGCTTTGCACAGAGAGCCTGGACGAGGCACATTCAGGCTGGAAACGTGAAGGGCAAGGTCTTTACTGATAGCACATGATTAGCGAAGAAGAAGATGAGTGGGATCCATGAGGAAAGTACATGTCATTGGCTAGACCATGGGAAGAGCTAAGTGCTGCTTGAGTTTAGTGGATCATTATTTCATTATTCTTTCAGGAC
>VZSC01010169.1:0-32848 GCA_013398225.1 Steatornis caripensis
TGCTGCTTTCTGTTTGTGGTGCCAAGCAGTAGGACTGCCTGTAAGCCATTGTACCCCCCCTCCCTTCCTCTCACATGCACCCCTTGTTTTAGAGCAACAGACTATCACAGTTTGTGATTCAGTGTGTTCGTGAAATCAGGAGTGCTGCCATATAGGTAATTGTGAAAGGGAAGAGCAGGCATTCTAGAGTTGTAAAAAATGCATAGAACAAATTGCAGGCTGCATTGCCCAACCCTATAAATGATCCAAATGCCTAGTTTTACTTCATCGGGTTTTCCAAGATTTTCTGTTCTTTTCAGTCTACGTATTTCTAGCTTTAAATCTCCTTCAAGATACTTTCTCCTTGTCTACCTATTCAAAAGTAAATTTAAACATGGAAAGTTTCTTCATTTCCAAACCTCTCCACAAACTGTTCATGAGCAAGAGTTTCTCATTCCTTATTATGACCTTGGCATAAGCAACACAGAGAGATGAGAGCAACGTGGAGCTTGCCATCCTCATAATATCCCTGAATACCAGCAGGGAAACAGTTTAAATTCTCTTTTTCACTATCAGTAGTTCACGGCTATCATAAGTACAAGAATGAATGCCATTATGAAAGACTCAGTTTCTTTCTTGGTTTTGGTCAGACTCAAAGATTTTCTTCCTACTGTAATCTTTTCCTTCATTTCATTCTCTGTTGATTTCAATGAAGTTCTCACCAGGTTTGCACCTCCAGCTGAGGGATTTTTTTTTGCCCCAACTAATCTGTTTTTCAGACTCTTTTTCAAGGTTTCAAATCCAATGAAAAGCCAAGAGCAACAGCAAAAAATTGGCTATGTGCTAGGAAATGAACTACCTGTCATAATCTGTCACTGTGAAGTTCCTTCAAAGCCTCCTTCTTCACAGATGGGCAACAGTGGATCTAAAAAGATGGTTAATGATTCCCATGAAAAGCTTTTACATTCAAAATTGTTTTGAAAGGTTAATTAAAAGGTGTCCTATAGAAAGGTTACAGAGGGAAAATACCAGCTTATGTCTAAGGAACTGCTCTGCAGTATCAGTGATGTATATGTGGCTAACTTTTATCACAGACTCCCTATGAGATCCTAAGCAAGACAACTGCTTGGTCCTTCTCCTATCTGTAAATGTATGATGAGGCCTGTCCTTTTTCTTATAGTTTAGTACAAACAAGTTTATTAGTACAATACCAGTGAATGTCAGGAAAGACTTAAAAACAGTCAGCCAGTTGTGTTCATGTTACACAGCTGCCTCGTTTCTAAATAAGCATCTGTACTGAAAACGGCAATAATGTACAAAATCTTTACTTACATAATTTGCATCTACTTTCAAAAAGAAGTTTTTTTTTATTTTTGAGAGTTTGTTTTATTGTAAAATTACATAACCTGAAGCACTTATACCACCTCAGAAATCTTGAAAATAGTGATGTTCAAACCAATCAGATAATTGTGAAAATTCTATCTTAATACCAGCTACTACAACGACTGAATATTTAACTCCAATAACTCTTACGCCAAATGTTAAAGCTAAATAACATCTTTAATTGGGAGAAATCTTTTAGAGGGGAGAACTGGGAAAAGGCCTATTAAAAGGTAATGAAAGATCATAAAGAAGGCTGTTTCAATAGGCCAGAGAAATGGTCAAGGCAGTTTACTTATCTGACTAGCTAGTTCCCATACAGTTTGAAGTCAGGAGGAGTTCCAGTGCTTCATTCAAAATCACACAGAAAGACCAACGTGAAATACAATTAGAACTGCATACAACTGGACATTTTCATAACACACTGCCTGTTATAATCTACAGTCTAGGGTATGTACATGTGCTATTAATGACTACTATTAACACTTACAAGCATTAAAAAGAGAACTATGCAGATTTTTATTTTAAATTGGGTTTTTTATATGCACCTCCCTACCTTTCCACTCCGTAAAATGTTAGCTTCTGTAGCAGTTTTCAAATCTATAACTTCTTCAAATATTCACTGACAAACCTATTATGGCAGCTTAGATCACTGCAATATTGCTCTTGAAATTGAGCCTGCAATAGAAATGTGTTTCCAAAGAAAAATAATTTAAATATAATGAAGACTCAAAAAAACCAGTTTCTTTTTCTCATTCCCTCCAAATCAAGCTCTCCAAAGGGGAAAGTTTTTGCCATTATGAACAGCTTATAATTTGTATGTGTGTTCTGCTAGCTGTTGCCTGGGGTGATCATTAGAGTTTTGGTTCTTTTAACCACAGTCTCAAAGGTTTGCACACAGTTTCTTTCTGGCACAAGACTTCAGTGTACAGCACCTCAACTACGGGGCTTTGAAAGGCTGCTAAGAATTGGGGAAACAAAAAAAAAAAGACAGAACTTCAGAGTTACTGCTATCTCAGCAATATTCTTCAGTTTGCCGATGTATGAGTTACAATACTCCCAATTATCCAGACAGGAAAACTGCACAAGGAATATTCCCTGAAACTCTCTGAGTTCTGTGAGAGCTGTGCAGTCTATGCCTAACAACCTACTAGTATTTCAGGAATTCCCTCCATTTCCATTATTCTAACTGTGAGCCGCTGACATTTATCACATTTACCCTTTGCATATGTTCAATGTGAAACAGCATAAAAGTAATTTAATAACTTCATGAAATATTAATGAATGCGAGAATGGGCAGACAAGAGTCATTGATTTATAGTCAAAACCTGCTGTAGTTTGCAGAAGTGGAACTGCTCCTTTTGAATCCTGAACACCAGATGAATGCTAGATTACCTAAAGTGTTTCAGTTATCTGAAAGTATAGAAAAGATGTATCTGAGCTCTAATCTCACTTTGCTAAAAAATACTATACATGTGTCAAAGTTTCTTAATACAAAGTACAGGAAAAGAGAAATAAAAAAATAATGTGAATCTATGGCCTTGTCAAGTTAAAAATTTGTAGTTCTTTTGTAGCTCTGAAATGCTGCATATCTTCAAAGAACTGGTAAGTTCTCACTGGAAATTTATGGTTGCAATTGTAAGTAAACCAAGTTTGTCAGAGCTGGCATTTGTTTGAATCTAGGAAAATTAGCAAAGAGTAATCACTAACAAATAAATTTACCAAGAATAATGTAGAAAGAGTATATTGCCTACCTTGTTAACTAATCACTGTAATTTTTGGAGGAACTCATTTGATATTTTGTTTCAACTTGATGTTCTATTGTCTTGAAATATCTGAAATTTCTAGTCTTTTAAAATACTAGGCATGTTGTCACCCTGCATTTTTAACCAGGACTTTGAAGTGCGGTCAAAGTCTGTCTGCTATCCCTTTGTTGAAGGAATAGAGTTGTTGATAGCAAATGATAGCAACCAGTTTCTACCCCAGCATTTTACTGAATATTAACAGAACTCTGTGAAAGTTTTCATAGAATTGTTTGGGTCAGAACAGACCGTTAAAGACCACCTAGTTCCAGCTCCCCTGCCATTGGCAGGGGCATCTTTCACCAGATTAGGTTGCTGAAAGCCCATTGAACACTTCCAGGGATCAGGCATCCACAGCATCTCTGGGCAATCTGTTCCAGTGTCTCATCACCCTCATCATGAGGAATTTCTCCTCTATACCTAGTCTGAATCTACCCTCTTTTAGTTTAAAACCATGACCCCTTGTCCTATTGCTACAGCCCCTGCTAAAAAGTCTCTCTCCGTATTTAAGTCCCTTCGAGAATTGAAAGTCCTCAATAAGGTCTCCCTGAAGCCTTCTGTTCTCCAAGCTAAACAACTGCAACTCTCTCAGCCTTTCTTCACCTGATCATTTTCCTAGCTCTCCTCTGGACCCAGTCTAACAGGTCCATGTCTTTCTTGTGCTGGGGACCCCAGAACTGGATGCAATACTCCAGATGGGGTCTCGCAGGAGTGCAGTACCAAGAAAGAATCACTCCCCTTGACCTGCTGGAAACATTTCTTTTTATGCAGCCCAGGATATGATTGTCTTACTGGGTTGCAAGCGTACATTGCCAGCTCATGTCCAATTTTTCATCCACCAATATCCCCAAGTCCTTCTCTGCAGGGCTGTTTTCAATCCATTTGTCACTCAGTCGGTACTGATACTGGTGATTTTGCCAAGCCAGGTGCACTTTGCATTGTTGAACTTCAAGAGATTGACATTGGTCCACTTCTCAAGCTTGCCAGGATCCCTCTGGATGGCATCACTTCCTTCAAGAGTATCAACTGCACCACTCATCTTGGTATCATCTGCAAACTTGCTGAGGGTGTGCTCAATCCCACTGCTTATGTCATTACTAAAGATGTGGAATCATTTCCAGTATTGACCCCTAATGGACACCACTTGTTACTGATCTCCATTTGGACATTGAGTCATTGACTGGAACTGTTTGGATGCTGTCATCCATCCAATTCCTAATCAATTGAATAGTTCACTCATCAAATCCATNGCAGGAGTGCAGTAGCAAGAAAGAATCACTCCCCTTGACCTGCTGGAAACATTTCTTTTTATGCAGCCCAGGATATGATTGTCTTACTGGGTTGCAAGCGTACATTGCCAGCTCATGTCCAATTTTTCATCCACCAATATCCCCAAGTCCTTCTCTGCAGGGCTGTTTTCAATCCATTTGTCACTCAGTCGGTACTGATACTGGTGATTTTGCCAAGCCAGGTGCACTTTGCATTGTTGAACTTCAAGAGATTGACATTGGTCCACTTCTCAAGCTTGCCAGGATCCCTCTGGATGGCATCACTTCCTTCAAGAGTATCAACTGCACCACTCATCTTGGTATCATCTGCAAACTTGCTGAGGGTGTGCTCAATCCCACTGCTTATGTCATTACTAAAGATGTGGAATCATTTCCAGTATTGACCCCTAATGGACACCACTTGTTACTGATCTCCATTTGGACATTGAGTCATTGACTGGAACTGTTTGGATGCTGTCATCCATCCAATTCCTAATCAATTGAATAGTTCACTCATCAAATCCATATCTCTCTGATTTAGCAATAAGGATGTTGTGTGGGACTGTGTCAAAGGCCTTACAGAATTCAAGGTAGATGACACCAGTTGCTCTTCCCTTATCCACCAAACCAACCACTCCATCATCGAAGGCCACAAGACTAGCCAGGCATGATTTGCCCTTTAAGAAGCCATGTAGTCTGTCTTTAATCACCTCCCTGTCTTCCATATGCTTTGACATAGTTCCAGGAGGATCTGTTCCATGACCTTACAGGCACAGAGGTGAGGCTGACTGGTTGGTAGTCCTGAACAGGCACAATTGTAACTTGTAATAAATAGTGACAACATTTTGGCATATGCAGATCATGACATGGATAAAACAACAGAAACCTATGTCTTTTTCCTTTGTTGAGTCTCCTTCACATATCTTGAAAAACGACATTTCTTGACACAGACCACAACCTCNAGAGGGCCACAAGATTAGCCAGGCATGATTTGCTCTTTACGAAGCCATGTTGTCTGTCTTCCATATGCTTTGACATAGTTCCAGGAGGANAGCTGACTGGTTGGTAGTCTGCAGTTTTGTAAAAGTCTCCCTAAGATAGCTAAATCTCATTATGATGTTGTAACTCTACAAGCTCTCTAATCTTCAAAAAAATTCCTGAACAGGCACAATTGTAACTTGTAAGAAATAGTGACAACATTTTGGCATATGCAGATCATGACATGGGTAAAACAACAGAAACCTATGTCTTTTTCCTTTGTTGAGTCTCCTTCACATATCTTGAAAAATGACATTTCTTGACACAGACCACAACCTCCTAGAGTCTTTCACAAAAGAATGAGCTATGTTTTAAAACATCCCACCATTTTTTTAATACAATACCTTAAACTGTNACATGGATAAAACAACAGAAACCTATGTCTTTTTCCTTTGTTGAGTCTCCTTCACATATCTTGAAAAACGACATTTCTTGACACAGACCACAACCTCCTAGAGTCTTTCACAAAAGAATGAGCTATGTTTTAAAACATCCCACCATTTTTTTAATACAATACCTTAAACTGTAAATTTGAAAACTTTAAGGGCTCTCTTTCATGTCCACATAGGAGATTAAAGTTCTTTGAAGCTGGTTGCTAAGAGAAAAAAACAAAAAAGGGCAATTTCATTTCCGTTGTGAATCACCAGTTTCACTAATAGCCTAATATCTTCAAAAGAAATTCACATTGTCCTATACACTTATATATATGTGTAATGTGTAGAAATTTTGACTTAGTATTTTTTCCAATCATAATTTACTTTAAAATGTAATTATTATATGAAGTTAATGTATAAAAAGACTTTTAGTCTTTAGTGTTAAGGCACACTTTGTGTGGAGTGCCTCTAAATGTAAATGCTAAAACATACAAAGGAGCTATATAAATGCACCAAAAGAGGCTCCATTTATTCCTTTGTTTATTTATTTTATTTGTGCTGTAGCCTCAAATCATTGTTTATATACATTTACCTCTTCATTTTTGTCTTTATTATCTGCCTTTCTTTATATATGATTGTGATCTCTGTTTTGTTTAGGTCAGCATGTTTTGTCCAAAATAGTCAGTTATATTCTCTGCAAGCATTCCTCCTCTTAGGACAGACTGACTTTCAGTGACTGAGAACCAAGAGATAAATTAATTAACTAATATGCTTTAAGATCCTTTATTAAGATTCTGGCAATGAGATAAAAAAGCATGCTAGGAAGCTAAGCAGAACTTGGTCTTTCTGCAAACTCAGATGAAACCTACAGGGACTCTGACTGACTGCAGCAGGAATGAGGTTCAGTGCCAGGAAATTTTGCAAAAGCACCACAATCAAAAACTAGGATTCCATATCTCCACTTCCTCAGAATCTCTCACTTGCTACCCAGATACCTAAAGGCTCACGGCAGGTGTGTAAGTCTCAGAGTGAGATGAAACCAGGCTATCAGGTAGAATTCAGACGTCTTTATCTTATTTACTCCTTCAGCCGTTTACTTTATCGTAAGTCTCATTGAACAAAGAAATCTACATTTCAAGGCCAAGTTGTATGAGAAGGCATAAAGTCAAATAGCAAACAAGGCAAAACAAGGCAATGTCATTAATAATGTCTAAGAAAAACTGTTTTCTTTCTTCATCTGTTTATTTTTTAGTGCGAGTTGAAGAAGGAACATTTTCAAGTGAAAAAGAAATGGATAAAGCTTCTCTGAAGAACTGCATTATATTTGACAAATCCAAGAAACACCATTCACTTTCCTGCATCCACTGTTAGGTAGTTACACAGCCAGTGCTCACTTCTGCTAACACAAGAGAGGTGCTAGCTCATATAGCCCTTCATAAAAGACTGAGGAAGGATGGCAGGTCTAATTAGCTTTTCTGGGAAATATTAGTCTACTTTCTGTTGCAGACTTGTGGAGGTCTGAATACAACAGTTCAAGTAGTTGGAAAGAACGCAGGAACTTAAATAGTAAAAACATTAGGCTGAGGTGTACATGCTTCTGCATTGCTCTCAGACAGGAGAGAGTGTTCAGGGAAATAACCAAAGGAAAAGTTTATGTCTGTTAAAATGGCCAAAGGATGTAAAAGTCTCCTAAAAGCCCTGAGTCTGCCCTGCAGGCAGCCAGACATTTTGGGGATACCCATGATACCATTTCTGAAGATCCTTGCCCTGACACTAGAAGAAAGTTTTGAAAGGAGAGTCCACAGCCTTTCAATTGCCAGGGTCATCTCAGGACTGAAGTGTTCGCACATCCCACAACAGATATCAGAGAGGAGAATGAAAATGTCCTTTGATGGCACACAGTGATAGCGTCTTCTCCCCATTCTGCCCTCCTCCTTGGCACACTCAGGTTTCTTCTCTATAAATCAATACAAATCAATCTGTCAGAAATGTTGGCATAAACCTAGAAACACTGTGCCTGTTTTGTTTGAAACTGAACTGGATGACTGGTTTCAAACCACTCAAATAAAGGCTTTGGAGTTTCAGACTTGTGTTCAGTGAACATCCTGACATGCCACGGCTTTTGTGTTACATTAAAATAAAAGTGAAAAATGCATGGTTAGAGGAATACAGAAAATGGTGAATTGTTAGCATAAAGAACTGAGAGAACTGTTGAGAGCTGAGGCAGCAGCTGTACTCATATTGTAACCTGAATGAAAACTTAGTCGAGAGCCAGGGAAATTGCATGCTGTAATTGTTTTCATGCAAGCCCTTTGAATTTCAGTCTTTAGACCTCATTTATGTCTGCAAACAAAACCTACACAAATTAGATTATTCTAAAGAACACAAGGATCCAGTTAAGAAGTTCTGCTGTCTGCTGACACCCCTGTGCTGCAGTGTCTTGTAAGTTCAATTTTTAAGAAAAGCATTAACGTTCAGAAACATTCAAGAGCTCATCATGGATATTTTTTCTCTGATTATTAGTGTCAGTGAAATGAGAATGAAACAGTTCCACTATATAAACTGCAGTCTTGCTGGCTGATTTGGTTTCTCCATTAATTCAGCTTTCGGGCAGGAAGTTGTCCTCTGTAATAGTCACAACTTCTTCAAGGTGTTCTCGATCAGAAGAAGGGAAACTTTTCAAAGTTGCTGAATCCATTTGGCAGTGGTCAGAGTCAGTATAAATAGCCTTTGAAAGATCTAACATAACATACTTCCCCCTGGTTCCGCATTTGACTGGAGCAGAAAGATCAATGGACAAACTTCTGAGATGGAGCAAGACAAAAAGATTGTCTTGATTATGAAAAGATGCAACAACTTCAATCCATTTGCATTACATCCTCAAAAAGAACAGCTCTATTATTTCATGTCGGCCTAGAATGGGGCTTTCTGGTCATCCACATCACAAAGCTTAGGAGTCCAAGTTGTAACCACTCACTGGGAAGATACTTCCAGCTACAGCAAAATAAGATAATTTTATTTGACAGAATCATTTTGCACCTCTTGAAGAAAAGAACCAAATAGACTTAGCATAAGCAACGTTCTACAGTAACACTACCCAATTATTTACAAGGGGAGAAAAACAAACAAAAAAAAAAAACCAAAGCCAGCAGCAAACTCCAAAACAATTATTTTGTTTTGGAGTTGATCCACTGTATTTTAATCAAAGCCTTTACAATTACATAATGACCCTTCACAGTTAGCAGCAAATGTTGTTGGCTTAATTATATAAAATTTAGTTCACCTCTCCAGATCTGCCACTCTGCTTCAGATAAAGACCTGCAATGTGATAAAGCATGCATAACAATTACAAACGGGTAAGCAAAGTGCACAGCAAAGCTGGCAGTATTTGTCATACAAAGAATACATTTTACCAGAGCAGTTCTTAAGCTGCATAAATCAAATGTGTTATT
Organism: Steatornis caripensis; assembly: GCA_013398225.1. Classification (NCBI taxonomy): domain Eukaryota; kingdom Metazoa; phylum Chordata; class Aves; order Caprimulgiformes; family Steatornithidae; genus Steatornis; species Steatornis caripensis. The sequence continues at coordinate 9,294 of VZSC01010169.1, forward strand.
AATGAGCACACAACTCCACAGAGAACTGCACGCTGCAGGGCACAGTCCAAGCCAGCTACAGATTTAGATAGGGTGGTGTGTGGTTAAAAAAGGGTCTAGACTGGTCTCCATCTTCCCATTAGCTGCAGTTACTCTACCACAGCCTCAGCTGCTAATGCAGCTGCTTTCCAGCTCCTTCAGTTTGTGTGTTGGGTCTGGCTCAAGAAGCCATCAAGAGAAAGCAGACATGCAACAGAAGCAGTGGTAGTGCACTTGTACCTTGCCTAATGCAAACACCCAAGACTGCTTCCTGCCCTGTCTCTTGTCAAAGGATGGGAGAGAGGAAGAGCTGGCTTCTCTCTCACCCACACCATTTGCTCCGAGACTGCATTTCCCCCGGTGTGATGTTTTCCTTCCCACTCCCTGTGAGTCTGTCTTGTGGACACCAGTAGATGTGCTGCAGCTAGGCTCCACATCAACTGATGGCTCATGACTGCAGCTATCTTGGTGCAGAGCCAGAGCTAANGCATTTCCCCCCGTGTGATGTTTTCCTTCCCACTCCCTGTGAGTCTGTCTTGTGGACACCAGTAGATGTGCTGCAGCTAGGCTCCACATCAACTGATGGCTCATGACTGCAGCTATCTTGGTGCAGAGCCAGAGCTAATGAACTCTCCTGAGTGGCTGCATGTGTTAGCTCTGGTTCGATGCTGTGGGAGCCATCGCTGGGTATCCCCTCTCAGAAGGACCTTGAACCTTCTCCAGTGTTCCTAGAGGAGAGATCTCTCTGTGTGGAAGGGCCAAACATCACTGGAGCTCAAAAGTAGTGAGGTAAATCCCATGACATTTAAAAATCCAACCAGTTTCAAGACAGCTGTCACACTCTGGCACTTGTTTCCCACAAGTCCAGCAATAGAGCAAATGTCTAGTTCCCACCCCATTTTCTCCATTTTCTGCTGTAAATGCTGCTCACCTGTTCACCCAGCTAGCAGAGAAGCGTATCATCACTTTTCCTCCTGAGAAAAGATGCTGGTAGGTAAGAAGTGCGTGCTGTGAAAGCATCTCTGGGTAATTTGCTTTGAGTCACCAATTCACTCTTTAAATCTTCCAGATGTAGTTATCAAAAACACATCTACTATCCAGTGGCATTTGGCTGCAGCCTTTCATGTCCATGATTACTTGATAATCACAAAAACAAGTACTGCTGATCAATTTGCCGCTAGCCCAAACTAGTCTTTCGTTTAGAGTCACGAAGTCTAAAGCAATCAATTATCTTTTACCTCTCCACTAAGAGCTGGAAAACTAAGAGTCTCTGCAGCAACTTCTGAGTTTTTAATAGGTGTTTCATTGGCTCATAGCCCTTATTACTCAGCCTTAGGAACTGCTTTGTCCAATTGTTTTGCATCCTGGTAAGAGCAATCATTTCAATCATTCGAATGAAAAAGGCAATGCTATACATCTAATCGCACCCTGCAGCTCACACACCAGGTTTGCTCTGACTGATGGAGATCTGGGCTTGACTATGCAGCGAAATGGTTAAATCTCTACATTCTAGAAGAACTCTCTGTAGCCATTTTAGTTACTAGAAGAATCTAGTGTTTTGGGAGGAAAGTGTTCTGCCCAGGAATAAATTTTCTCTTCTATTTAATTTTGTATTTCAGCGCTGATTATTCAAGCTTGTTTATAATGAAGCACAGAAATAAAACAAATTATTAGGGTTCTTTCACAGAGTTGCAATGCTCTTGAGTTACAATTCACTTGCTAAACCTGGGTCTGGTTTCCTTTTTTCAAGGGCAAATTTTAGATCTTTCTGGAAAATTCTGTATATACTATGAAACTGGAGATGTTTTTCAGTCCCTGCTGGATCCAGGCGCGTGACTCATTCACATGCCAGCAGTACATAAAAGCCAGATCTGGCCTCATGTTGTTCTCTCTTAACCTTCCATTTGTCATGATTTCTTTAAGTGTTTATTAAACAAAATTTTTGGAAGTGTTTTCTTGTGAGGAAATAATGCTTCCTACAACATAAAGTCTTATTTCTACTTGAACAAAATATGACTTACTATGGTTTCCTCCTAGAACCGACAGCAAGAAATTTGCTTTAGTATTCAAGGTTACAAGGGTTATAAGCATGCTCGAAAACTCCCTCAGCAGTGAGTAAAAAAGGATAGTTCAAGCTTAGTCTTACAATTTCTCAATTCGCAAGCTTGATTCCTTACTAGTAAAAGTTCAGATACACTTGAAGAAAAGAGCCTCTTTCATCCATTTGGGAAGTTACATATTTTCCTGTCGAATTTGTAATTTACTGAAGTGACAGTATGTTCCCAAATTCCTTCTCCTTACCCTGAACACATGTTTTCTGTCTATCCTCTTCCTTGCAAGCATTATTCACATAAAGACTCAGCAAGCCTGGATTACAGGGAAGAGAAGTCATTCAAGGGTGGTAGGCATCACAATATCTAGCTAGCTAGCTATGTATGTATCTATCTATGCCAGTAATGCCCTCATAGCTCTGCCTATACAATAGAGAAATAAGGCTAAGGTGCTAAGGCACCTGTGGCTTTTCTAAACAATTTACTTGTGCTTTAAAATTAAAGTGTCTCCATAGCAACTTTGAGACATCCAAGAAGGGAGGAGGAGGACAGTATTTTGCAGAAAACATGTGGTGGATCTAAACTATGTTGTATATGAGGACCAAATGCTCGGATCTCTTGGTGAGAGTATGAGCATGTATCCTGCGCTTGCAACGGCCCAAAATCCATCTCAAAAAAATGATTCTCTAAGAGGCAACCATCACTTCTGGCTCTGACAGACTGACAGGGAGCAGCAGGAACAGCAAAACAGCACCATCCCAAAAATGCACAGCACACAGCAGCCAAGCGAGGAGAGCCGAGTGGGTAACCCAGTTCTGCTGAGACCCCAGACTACTGGGCAAGTCTGCTGAGACAAGATAGGTCCCAGCTCAAGCTGGGAAGTCGGGTCAGTGGGCGAAGCTCAGGGAGGCACAGGAGTGGGCACAGGCGTGCATGCAACATAGCCCAGGCAAACACCATGTGCAGGAGCCTCAGTTTAAAAGCGGCTCCCGAGCAAAGGCAGGGCAGGCATCCCCTCAGCTTCTCAAGGCCTGACAGCTTCATTGTTAAGGCTGGACTTGAGCCCAGGCAGCCAGACCCTGTGGAGGGGAGGGAATGCCCTCAGGGCCCTGACAGCGTCTACTTATGAAGGCTAGGAAAGCATATCTGCAGGTACTTAAATCTTATGGGGGTCAGGGGAGAGATTGCAATGTTTTTTGCCTTCAAACGGAATGTGTCGCAGTGCCTGCCTGCTGGGGACGGGCAGTGCTGATGGCTTGCAAATAGCATAGTGCCGTCTGCTTCAGGGAGGCCACGATTGCTCCTCCGTTGTCATTTTTGGCAAGCCAAAAAATGCCATACGGTCTGAAAGTCTATGTTTGTTTCTACATGTGGAAAAGACAACTAATAATATAAATAACGTCAGATGCTTCTAAATGAAACCTAATGCTTTCAATAAAATCAATCTAATAAAAGCTATATTCCTATGATGTCTACTAGACTGTGAATTATTCTCCTAAGTGGAAAAGCATGAGCCTAAGCCTGTAACTACCCTGGAGGGTAGTTTTGTTTCATCCCGTCTCCCAAGAGTCCACCACAACCCCTCTGCAGCCCACATGCCCAAGAGTTTCTTTGTCCACAGAAACCAGTACAATGCAGGGAGGCTGCTTCCCTTAGGTGGAGCTGACAACTACTAATGCATCCAGCACTCACTATTGCCAGTTCCTAATGAACATGCAAGGTGGAAATCACTCCTTATTTGAGAAACAGACTGGACAATTTTTCTATATCAGAAGAACAGGGGTTAGATAAAATTACCTTTAATAGAGTTAGAGTTAATTTAGTATGCATGTCAGCTGAGAATGAATATTATTCCAGTGGAGAGCACTTGTATTGATGCAGAACAGCTCACCTCCAAAACAGATTATCATCTACTTCGTTTCTTATGATTACAGAATTTTCTCCTTTTAATTCTCCTTTTTCTTAACAATTAGGGCTCCACAGGTCACCTCCATGAAAACAGAGTGAACATTACACAATCTGCTCATTTAGAGGCAGCACTGAACCAGCTGGTTTAACTTTCTTTTGAGGGTAAGATTACTAGTCCTTTCTGCTGAGTTATTTTTTGTACGCCTGGAATTCAGGGTTTCTTTTATGTGAGTGGACTATTAGCCCTAATGCCAAGTACAGGAATATAACATGGAAATCTCAGTTTAAAAAAAAAAGAAAAAAAGCTACTGTTGTAGAAGTGAACTGTTTGTTCTTGTTATTGTGCTGTCTTCTTTTTAGCTACTGCAATTCAGAACAGGACAGGTACCTTTCAGCGGCACTGCCATTGCATACAGATGCAGGCGGTGTTGCCTGCTGTTTATGAGATGATAGAGATTGGAGTCTGTCACAGTTTAAAGCTGGGCTGGCTATTAAACAGACTACAGATGCTCTTTGTTAACCCCCTCCCTCCCCAAACTGGGGAGGGAAAGAGGAAAGGGAAAGAGATTTGTGGGCTGAAAAAGTTGAAACAGCTTTAATCTAACTATAATAATACGGTATAATAATAATTGAAAAAAATAATAATGGAATATATACAAATATGTACAAAACAAATATCAAGCTCCCCCCTCCTTGATGATGAATACGCCACCTGGACGCTGGGGGGCATGTCCCAGGAAAGTCCTGGACTGTGCTCAGCAGCAGGCAGGAACTGGATTCAGCAATGCACAAATCTGGATCAAAGGCAGAAGGATCAGACAGAGCCCTCCTCGGACGCCAGCCATAGAGGAAGAGACACAGTGACACTTGTGATCCCTCAGCTTTATACCGAGTATGACGCGTATGGGATGGAATACTCCCTTTGGTCAGGTTTGGGTCACCTGTCCGACCCGCTCCTCCCCACCGCAGGGTCGCAGGTGTGACCACTTCTCTGCTCTTTCAGTTCCGGTGCATAAGAAGGTCAGCAGCAGCAAGTATCGACCTTGGTCTCCATAGGGATAACTATAAGCAAGGGCCTTTCTGCATACCATTGCTTCTGATGTTCCAGCACTAACTATAAACACCGAGCCTTATCACTGCTAGAAGCAGCTACTGTCTGGAAAACATGCTGTCCATTTCAGAGAGTGCAGCTTCTCCGAAGAGACTTAACTAAAAAGTAAAGTTATTAAAAGAAAATGGGTTCTGTCCTAGCTCAAACCAGGACAAAACCCAGTTCTTTTCTGCTCCTAATTTCTTGCTCTGTCTTGAGGTGTGACACTGAATAACTCACATTCTTTTCCTCCACAAAAGAAAATAATAGTAACTTTTGGAAGCACTTGAGGGCCTTCAGACAGAAGGTGTCATCACATCAGATGATCATAAAACACTTCCAACAGAGAGATAACTGTCTGCATATATGTAGAATTTTGGCAGTCAAACAGACATAGCATATACCGTTACACATAATAGCACTACGACTCGGCCACATCTGATTTTGTGAAATTTCTTTCTCATGTTATCCTTTAAGTATTTGATGCAGGGCCTGCTTTTGTGCTTTCCCATCATTATCTGATCTTTTTGGTGAGTGTATTCCCTCTGAATTAAAAAAAAAAGAAAAAAAAAGTCATTCTTGGTGAGTTTTGCCCAAGGCAAAATAAAAGGCTTATAATTTTGTTTCTCTCACAGGCCTTTTTTTTTTTTGTTTCTGTTGATTATCATCAATGTGATCTATTTCCCACATCTCCAAACAGATCTCAGAAACTTTCGTAGTCTGCATTTTACCTAGCATTATGTTCTTCTCTTCTCTGTCCTCAGGGGCCTTACACAATTCCCATACAGTTTAGTGTGATTTTGAATTGGACTTCAGAACTGGAAGAACAAAGTGATTAAATATTTGCCTTTCAGATACATAAAGCTAATTTAGGCATAAGCATTTTTGTAATCACAGTTAAATAAAAACCCTGGTGTTGACACTGTTCTTAATTTAAACACAATCTGGAAATATTTCAGTACAAGACACTGTCCATAGCCTGCAAAAGCAGATGGATGCACGGCAGGAGGCACAGACATTGCCTCCACGCTGGTGAAGAGGGGCTGATCCATCACCGGGCCAGGACTGCAGAGGCACTCGAGGAACAGGGCACGGTCAGAGGGTCAGCGGGTGTACTCACCAGAGCTGCTGACTTTAGGCAGTATAGAGAAAAGGGTGGGCTTATATAGGACAAACAGGTCACCAGCCTGGGACAGGGTCCGGGAACCGGGAATGAAGCTGAAAATGTTTGGAAGAAATACACAAGGGACAGGTACATGCTCTGACAGAATGGTTAGACATTGAGAAAACACTGCGGTTTGTTGGTGTCCATAAAGCAACCCAAGCTTCCAGTAAAAGCAAGCCATAATTAGGCAGCACTGGAAGTTGTGTGCGTGTGCGGCATCTCTAATGTATGGGCCTCGTTTGTGCAAGTAGCAGCCTCTGATCCATCTCAGCCTGCTCCCTCCACTCCAGTGTGTCTCCAGTACTTCCCTTCATATTCCCTGAAAGTCTCCCTACCTCATTTCCCCCATTATGCCTCTGCTTTTGTATAGGATATGTGAAGATCCCGATTATCAGAGAGGCAATTTTCACCCACGAAAACACACTTGTGGGTTGTCTGCTGTGCTTCCAGCCACGCAAGGATCCAGAGGCAGAGCAGAGGAAGGGGCTGCAGCAGGATGGGCAAAGCAAAGCAGTCATGCCCAGGGAGCTTGGGCAGAAGATCTCAGTGTGCATGAGTTTCTAGGCCTGACCCCAATGATGACCCATGGGCAAAGACATACTGGATTTACTTCCTCTCCACTATGTCCCCCTTCCTTCATCCTTCCCCCACTCTCCCTGCAGACAGGGAAAGACAAAAAAAACCCCAACCCTGTATTTATGTGACCAGAGCAGAAGAACAACTGGATGTGTGCTCAATATTTTGAGCTGCCTTGGGAGCAGGAGCCAGAAGTAGCTGCAGCTGGAAAATGGGAGCACAGAGGCACAGAGAACCAAAAAAATACAGCTGGAAAAATGAACTTGCCAGAGTGGGAAAATGTCAGGTGAAGAAAGTGTTTTGTCTCTTCATATGAATAAGAGAAAAAAGAGTCCCTTTCTGAACCAGGAGTATCAGCGAAAGCATAGGGTGGTAGGGCAAGAAAATAATCAGAAAAACCAAGTGTGTCACAAACATCTTATTTCTCAGGAAAGGAAAGAATATTGAGAAAACTGAAATCACAGGAGCAGTCAGCTAAAGTTCTCATATTCATGTGTCTGCCTTGTTCTTTGTATGCCACAGAACAGTATTTGTTGCAGTTATTTTTCTCTGAATTACTGTAATTGAGAATATCAGGACAATAATTTCCTACTGAATAAAACAAAAGGAGGCATTAGGATAAAATGTCCCTTGACAATGTCCATGTGCTAATAGCACTAGATTCACTGCAAAAAAAATATAAATTATTCAAGCTGAAAAATACTGTGCAACACTTAAGGTTGTTATGCAAAGCTACCATGGCACAGAAAAACATGAAAAAATAAGCCCCTGAACACTATGTAGCTACATTACATACTCACTTTGCACTTCTAGAAAGGGACATTTCAATTAGCTGGCACAGAGTCTGCGGTCCAACAGCCCTGATAAAAAGCTGAAGCAACCTCAGGGTTTCCACTCTCCATTTTATGATGAACATTTCCTACAACAGGAGTACAAGTATCTCTGTATTCCATCTGATTTTCTTTCTGTGATGCGATTATTGCTTCTTCTAACGGTAGGTTACAAGTGGGCTATGCCGCCCTGAGCAATAGATTTGATGGTAAGTGTTCAGAAATGGGAGTGAACAATGAAAGACTGCGGTCATTATTCAGCACACCTGTGTCTTCCTTTTGTTAGTGGCTGATCGGGAAGGACAGTGAGAGAAACAGAAATGCATTTAACTTGAGTGTGTTGGGAAAGATGAGTTTTAAGCAAGTGGTAACCGGTGCTGTTTGCTATCAGTTGCAAAGGGTTAAAAATAAGCCTATATAGCAAGAACAGGAAGGTGGTGTTTGATAACTACTAAACATTTATCTCAGTCTGAAGAGTGTATGGTGTGGGGTTTCAATAGGAGAACATGTCTCAACTAGTACTTATTTTGTTTTATCTTTTTGTTAGTTTATTATTTTAACCTGGAATATGTATTGCAGCATATAAAGACAAGCAGAAACATTATGATTTTCAAAATCACTCAGGTATCAGTGTCAGATATTGTCATGTAAAATGGCACTCATCCCCTCTCTCTTCCTTCTAAAATGTTATTAGTTCCTATTTCTGAGTCCATCAGATTTTCAGCCTTAACTGTTGGATTTTATTTTGCTATGTCTTCTCTATTGGTCATAAAGATCTGAATAGATATCTCCCTTCTTAACAAAAACCTTTCAGAATCAACACAATAAATATTTTCATTCAGAATCAAGGGGAAAACATTATCTCTCAAAATTATCATTTTCTGTAAAAGACAGAGGACTGATCCCCAGACAAGAAAGCATTGAACTCCACCTGGGCTGCGGGATAGTTTGGAAGTGAATGTAAGTCTTTTATTTCCCAGCTATGTGTTCCTAGTCTCAAAAACAGACACTGTTCTGCTAGCTTATGTTGATTTTCGTCAAAATTGCAAAAAAAATTTTTTAAAAATGCAAAAAAATAATCAGAAAATTCTCCGACTTGAGCCAGCCAACATATTGGTCCTCTTGGGAACATCTCCTTTCCTGACGTCTCCCTGTGTTGCTATATAACATGAAATCTCTTCAGCACCGCTGTGCCTTGGTTTGAAGTTTTCAGTGTAAGGATTGGATGAAAGTGCCTTGTGAGTTCTAACAGAAAAAACAGAGTTAATTGCCAACATGGCTGGCACCACTAAGTATTCTTCCATTCCCTTCTGCTTTACCTCTGCCAGCTTCTCAGCTATCCTTGTACAAATGGACTTTGCCTTTTTCAACTCCCTATAATGAAGGATAAATCAGTGGTCTCTGCTTCCACTTCTTCCCTCATATTTGCATCATCTCTCCCCAGTCATCTCAAAAAGCTTCACAAAGACTAAAATTATCTTTGCTATTATCCATTTTTTAAATCTCTCCTCTGGTTCAGTCTTACAAACTACAAGTGATTTAATCTTTCCTCCGTACTTTCTAAACACTTTGGGAACCATTCTCTCTGTCCGGCTGCCAAAGCTATTTATTCTTCTCTGAAAACAGGTGAATGGTATCTGTATAACTGATAATTTAGAGTAAATTAAGTCTACAGCATTACTAATCATATGCCAGGAGACATAGTCTCAGGTATTTGGAATTCCTGCCATATAGATCTGCTGCTGTAATGGTCCCTTCCTCACTCCCATCCCTGTTCTCTCCTGTTGGCAGCAGGAGAGCAGAAATCCTGAAGGAAGCCAAGTTTCCAAGCAGCACCAGTTGCCTCAATCACTCATCCTTAGAACAGATAATTTCAGTTTTATCTATGCTTCTGGAACACTTGAACCTCGTTCTGGCTTTCTTTCCTGCTTCATGGTGCAAACAAATCAAAATACAGATAAAAAGCAGAGATTACTTAAATATATGGACAAATTATTTGAACAAACTATTTGTCAAACTGTTTGAACAAACAAATATTTCAAAAATTAGTTTCCAACACTGTATTAGTAGGCTGATAGAGCTGCTGTTATCCTAGCATTCTCTAGTACAAAGAAGGTATACTTGGACCAAGAACTAATCTTGATTATTTTTATTATCACTATTCCTTCCCTCTCAGTATCAATTTCTTTAGTTACGGCCACCAGTTGCGTTCTATAAGTGAATGCTATTGTTTTATGTCAAGCTAAGTCCAGCTTAAAGCATGTAGTCACCACACAAAGAACTTCTTCTTCATCACATCTTTTTACCCACTCTCAGCAACTGAAATGAGAAAAACATTTGCAAATCACTGCAGGTCAACAAGATAGGTATGGCTGGCTTGAGCTGTGCCAATGCACTTGCAGAACTTGTTGAGATTTGTTCAAACACATAAGGTCAAATAATTCAAGAAGGCAAATAAACACACAAATCAACATGGAGAATCATGAAAATTCCTCATGCTGCCGGATCCAAATAACTATTACAATAAGCTCATTAGCATGTCATACAAGCAAACATAATGGTTCATATTTGTTTCATGCAGGCTTTGACTCTGTGACCCACATCTTATCTGACAGCATCTCTTCTTTATCTGATCTTAGGGCATAAAAATATTATTCATACTGAGTTAGTCTTTACCCTATTCTGGTATTTCAGATTTGGCTGATGTGTAGGACAAAGCTGGCAGTAACCTTACCAATAATCTTGACAGATTCTGGCTTAAATGCCTGAAATCATATATTAAGTGTGTCTTGGTAATTGACCAGTCCTAGGCAAGACACTTCTGAGAACTCATTGTGCCAGATAAAGAAAATCAAACCCTCATGGGACAGAAATGGATGTAAGATGAGGAAGATTTCCTGCAGTCCATTGAAATGCCACCTTTGATCCATGACAGTACTGTTTGATACCTTTCATAGTGACAGAAGGCAGGGATTCCTAAACCCACCAAAGACATTGTAAAATAGACGAACAGCACAGCACACAGGCATGTAGTCACATGTCTTTAGAGTGCTAACCTAGTATCAGGATAGTGTTACTTCTTAATGATTTGTATATATTTTTTATTATTTTCATCCTTTTACATTTTTGAGCAGTGGCATCAAACTTTTTCCAGCAAAAAGACAGTTTTTACTCTTCCCTGTAATTGTTGACAATAATATATTTTGAAGCATTTCAACTAATGCTCAGGGAAATATTCTGATGAAGTGGAAAGAATGCAGTCTACGATTTCCAGGCTTACAGTGAACCAAGATGCTACAACTCTGATTATGATGTATCTGTCTGGTGCTACTGAATAAACACCTACCACAAATACAACAGCAAAAGAAGCTGCCTACAGTTATAACCAGCAATGAATAAAATCACATTTACATTCCTTTTATTTTTTTCCGTTGAAGAACAGAAAAAGCATAAAAGCATATTAGCTGCAATATGAGGGATTGTAGAGGAATTCCTTTTAGTCCTCATTTGCTACAGCAATGAGGAAAAATCTGAGAGTGGGCAGAGGGTCAGTAGCAACAACAGCAGGAACAGCCTCCTGCTCTGTCATGGTTATGCAGTCAGGTTAGAAAGGTTAAAAGGGCAGGCCAGACATACACAAATACTTCTAACACCTTGATACAACTGTCTATATCTAGTGGGATAACAGTGAAATAGCCTTTCAATATCTGTTGTAAGCTAAATAGTAGCAGAAGGACTAACTTTATTTTTAATTTCAGAAGTATGAGATGTCTGTATTTGGTTGCACATACTCGATTTTTCATTCTGGAAGGGAAAAAATTTGAGGTAGGAGAAAGGACAATGAAAGGAACACATGTACATTGCATGTAGAATGACCATGTAATCTGAAAGGGTCAAAGGTTTTCCACCATGAGGCTGATGTAAAAAAACATAGACTGAACACAAAGACGAAAAATAACTTGTGAAATTCTCCTTCCTTCCCCCCCTCCCATCCACACACCCTCCTCCCTGCCACTTTCATTGCACAATTTACATGTCTGTTCATATCCCTCAGTCCTCCATTCTGGCTCCTTGGGGCATCCTTGTGACCAGCTGCAGCTGATGCCTCAAGCCTTGATCCTGGACAGTGTGAGCTGTGTGCCCTCATGTATCCTTTATTGATGCTTCAGGGTGGCAATACCAAAAATTTCAAATTGGTGTATGCAACTACAGAGAAACAAGTAGAATATCCAAGACTGCTTCTTACCTGGCTTCACACTCAGTTTCCCATTTACAAATAAAAACAGTTTACACGTGATGGGATAAAGGAAGGAACAAGTTTCTCCCAACAATGCAGAGATCATTTGCTGTTCTTGTATTTCACTAACACGTCGCAAGACCTAGAAAAGTTAGAGATAGCTGACTTACTCATTTGCTTCCCTACTGACTTTTTCAGTTCAGTTCCAATACTGTTCTTTGACAACCACCGCTACAAAATAAAGGACCTTTGTTTCACAGTTTTCAAGTCTCGGATACAATACATAAGTATACACCTATGAAAAAAAAAGTCATCTAATAATATTCAGTTCTCCATGGTTTTCAAACATAAGATGCTAGAAAGAAGTGAAACCAAACTCAAATGAAATAAACATTTTAACTCAAGTAAAAATCTTTTCCACACCAATTAAGGTATTTTCAGTTTTCCAATAACTCAAGACAATGTATATTTAAGAACATTAGTGTATCATTGAGTAAGATGTTTAAACCTTCTGTGAGCAATAAAGAAGGTTTTGAACAACATTTCCCATTAAGGAAGAAGAAAACACTATAATATTGAAGTCTTGGAAATATCATAAAGGTAACATTATCTGCTTTCATTAAATAGTATATGACCTTGGATATGATGTTCTGCCTCTGTTCACTTTGAACGTCCTAAAAGAGTCAGATTTTGAAAGGATGACCACAGCTGTGACTGTGGCCAACATATGTGGGCATAACAGGATCTCTACACTACATACTCACAAGCTTGTACACTCCTCAATTTTTGTGAACACAGAAGTTAGGCATGTTCAAAACTGCATGCATGCCAAGTCATACCGCTAAGTTTAGCAATTATTTTTGTTCTTATCCTTTAATAACAGGACAAGAACTCCAGAAAAAAGGCTGTTTCGTCCTTTGCCCTCAATTACAAAATATACAGTAAAAGTCTACTTTGAAAAGTGTTTCAGAAACCAGCTTTAGTCATACGCCATCCTCACCAACTCACACAATGATCACAAAAACACAGCTCATATCTAATAATACTGAAGGAAGTTGTACTGTGTTTGTGCATGCAGTGATGGCAAGTGGGCAAAGCTCTTATTGTTTTTTAATAAATATTTTGCCTTGTCATGAGTGTCTGGATGGAATTTACTTCTTGTTTTTATTTTCTTGCTAATTTAGAATTTTGAAAGTTTCAGCTGGATAATCTCGTTATACAAGGTTCTTCACCCAAACACTTGACATATCTTCAATGACTTTGTTTATGAGAGTCTTGTGGCTGGAATCAATATCTGACTGCATATTTGACTAAATGTGCAGATGCAGACATCTAATTAACTGTAGTGTTTACCAGACATTTATACAGCCAAATTCTTCTCAGAAATCTATCAAATGGTAACACAGGCTTTGCTTTGGCACAGAGCACAGCATTGCTTGGTATTTTTTAAGGCATGGCTAATCTGTGAAAAGAAATCCTCTCTATTAAGAACAGATTCCCCCAGTGAGAGTGGCTCCCTCCTGCATGTGGAGCCCATGGCTGGGCAACCTGGCTGCTCTTGGACCAATCTGTCCACCTTGTTCCAGCCACACCAAGTACCAGCACAAAAACCTTGTCACTGGTGACTAAAAAAGGGGTGCTTGCACACCCCTCAAATGAGCTATCCCATGCTTTAAATGTAGAAGGCAGTATTCACACAGAAAGGGTGGGTGGACAATGTGCCCGCAGCGCTTCGGCCACCACACCATGCTGGAGACCTTCATGGCTGCCAGCCTGCTGGGACATCCAGGTGTCCTGCTGCAGAGGCAAAGGCATGAGGACATGGAGGGTCTCTCCTTAGCCTCAGAGCAGGGCTCAGAACAAAGTTGTCAAAGCACCACTACAACTGATCACGGGAAATTGGAATTATCCAAAACAATGATCAGTAGCAGACCTACTAGCTCTGATGTCCTGGCAAGCAGAAAACTGGGTAACTATGTACCAGCTACCTAAATTCTCCAAATACTTCTTCTGAATAAAGCTTTGGGTTTTTTCATATTAGCTAGTTGCGTAGTATGATGACATGACACATTTCACTGAGGAGGTGACAGAACTTTAATTGTGAACAAAGTGATTCAAATTCATATAGTTCTGCTTCTGTGCAATTAGCAGAATAAATACACTGTGTATTCCATTCTCCTCCTTTGTTGAAGGCCCTACATAGGATTGTTATTCAGTGTTAAATGCACAGATTATTTTTTGAGAGATGTCAACAGACCTGAAATACCTAGAAAGTTGCTCATATGTTGAGAATAACAATGTTATCATAGTGATAATGTTACAGGCATCTTCCTAGAGTTCCTTCAGTACACGTATTGCTGATATCCAAGCTAGCCACCCTCCAGATCCTAAACCACTAAAATTAGTTGCCACAGTAAATGATCGTAACAAAAGCAAACAGTTGTCCTTGTGATCATCACCTCCTGTATCACTTACACTACATTATGACAGCTTCATTAAATGACTGTAATGATGCCTCTAGTAATAACAATGCATATGCAAGTTTTTATTTTGAAATAGAAACAGCTCCAGAGTGAAATGGACTCTGATTTTAAAAGGTTGGTAGCTACCTTATTGCAATTAAAATCAAGTGAATCTGGAGCCACCTCAGAAGATGGGTCGTGCCTGGGATGATCAGATCCCATGACTGAGGACATATACATTTGTCATTTTGAAAAGGAGATTAAATGAACCTAGGGAACAGCCACTATCACTGTAATAAAAGGGAACTGTACAACTAACTCTGTTCTCTTCTTCTCCCTTTCCTTCCCTTAAACCGAATTGCTGAAGTAATAATACACTTCTTAAAATGCTTGATTACTTTTTTCCTGTCACCTTCACCTAGGAAAAAAACGTTGTATTTACATTGCCAGAGCTATTTCTAAAGAACATCTGAAGAAATACATGAAGCCAACATGTGATAAAAAAGTGGTCTGCATTTCAGTTTCTCTATTGCTGTGCTCACACTGGACTCAAGAGGCAGGTGTGGCAAGCAGGTCTTTAATCTGACTTCACTCCCTTCATCTGGTGCAGCCTGTTCATTGACTTGCCTACTGTCCACTCTTAGGAAGAACAAAAATCTTCTAACTTATGTTTGGCTTCCCAAGGGCCCCTCACAGTAAGGTTGACCAGCCTTTTGAGACATTCGGGTTTAAACTCATTTGCCAGGCTACTAGCGTGGAGTGGACCCCAGAGATCATGTTCAGACTTGATCTACTAGGAGACCTCCTGGCTTCCCACAGGGCTGTGCACCTGCTGTTCCTTTTTGAGAGGAGAAGGTAGAGGAAGGGAGTTCAGCCACAACTGTGTGTCCTGCTGGTGTGGTGTCCATGGGACCATGGGACCTTGGCCATGAGACCTTGGAAGTGGTCCTGGATCCTGTACAGCCAGACATGGGAGAGAGGTCCTCCTCTCTGGCCTGCTTGTTCCTCATAATACTAGAGTTTAAACAAGACTCATTTTGGTTGCAAAGTATCCTATTAGAGTTTGCTTCCACTGCAGTGCAAAAATGTTGTAACACTGTGCCAGGTACCATACGTGTGGTAACGCACAGGAAGAAGACATATGTGATTTTCTCTCCTCAGGAATAATGATACTGCTCTTTGAAATTAACAGCTGTGTAAAATTAGGAAGGCCATAAATGTCAGTAAAATGCAGGGCTTCCTTGTTATTCTTGACCTTTTAGCTATCTTCATGCTGTGAAACTTAAATAAAAGACTTCATTAAAAACTACCACAGCTATGACCTGCAGGAAATTGAGTTATTCTGTTTTGTTCGACAAATGGATCTCACAATCAGCAGCAAAAGCAAAAGTGACTCAATGAAATAATGGAATGTATACGGTACCTTGGGAAAAAAAAAGTTGCTCTGGGAGAAAAGCAAATCGATTGATCAGCCAAGAAATCAGGATGTTCTTCAGAAAGCAATTGTAGCTCCTTTACTAACAGCAGTGAACCATGGAAGAAAAAGACCATTTAACTGCCACTTTTGAAGACACTAGGACAAAAATTGCATCAATAGATAGATCCCTCCCCTGGGTTTCCATACAACCCTCTCTGTTCATCAATTACTAGCAGCTAATTGAGACATGTATCATTCTGTAGTCTAAAAAAGTTTATAATAGTTTCATCAAGCCTCTCTCCTGTTGCTAGATCTCACACAACTCTATGTGACTGAACATGTTGCACTGGAGAAAAGCTGGTTTAGAAAGGACCTAGCACTTACACTATCACAATTGTAATTACATGTTCGCCATCTATAAATTGCCAAGATAGTTCTTTTAACTGGGGTGATGTTATCTTCAAATCTGCCAAACTTCTACATTTGTAAGGTAAAGCAAATGAGTATGAAAATCACCAAATAGTAATACTTTTTCAGGTCGCAAGCCCTTTGATAGTGAACTTCCGTAGATGCTTCTCTCAGCAAATGCCTTAGCTCATGTCCCTTGCTACAAATGGAGTCTGGCTGTGCAGTGCAGAAAGCTAAATCAGGAAATGTTAATCTACTTCAGTGAAGTAGAAAATGATGTTCATTGCAAAGCTTGAAATCAGCAACTACTCAAGAAGCTGTTCTAGCCTAGTTTGTGGATGGTTCTGCTGATATGGGCAACAAATCTTGTGTATTCAAGTTTGTTGGACATCTTCTTTGTGAAAACAGAACAACTCACCTCCATTAACACATTTTAAGGTATACTAGGGTTTACCTGAGGATTTTTTTTATTTCAGATTATATTACTTTGATTACGTTATTTTCTTTGATAGTTAGAGTATTTTTCTTACATTCTAAGCCCCGGCATGAACTAATTCATAGCTAATGAATCTGTCATTTCAGCATTCTCCTTTGGATTAAACATGTTTTTCCTGCTGTTGTGTTTCCCTTCCTGTCCTCCTCACCTCCAGTTGCCCTCCCTGAAACAGTAATCACAACCAAACCTCAGCTTTTGTTTCCCTGGGAAAAAGACATGATAAACTATGTAAAATTGCTCTTATTAACAGCTATTCTGTTCTATTCATCGTTGTTGTAGACCTTAGCTGCTTCTGATGCACTATTGATTTATTTTGTTATGTGTCTTAGCAGGACAGTATATATTTTCACCCTTTCCTTGCATAACTCACATTACGTTCATTTAATACAGTGCTAAATGTCTTTTGGCATGTATTGTACTTTGCCTCTTTCTGGGCCCTCTTGGCAGCCCACATTTGACCTGCATTTGACTAACACATCGCAGTCTTTCTCATTGTTGTTTGCAGCCATTCAGCTTCCATTTTGCAACAGACATTCTTGTTCGTCCCGAAGTATAAGGTTTGTAGACTGTACTACTGAACTGCATTTCTTTTCTTTTACTCCAATACTTAATAGCCATCCAAATCTTCCTGCAGGATTTTTTGCTTATCATGTATTGATAACTTCCACATTTACATCAATATAGTTCGTTAATACCTTTCTGTTTTTAATAGGTTACACACAGCATTTCCAGTTAATTAGTTCATTTAAGTTACTTCATTTTTCACCTCTTCATGGATTAAGCTAATATCACTCTCTGCTTCAAATAATATTTTATATAGAGTGATTCAACTACAAGAAGAAAACTCAGGGAAAGGCATGATCCACCTTCAGTGATGGTTAGATTGCTCTCCTAAAATATAAGTACCTAGGATTTATATTCATGTTTAGAGGTGAGCAAAGAATTGGGATCTGTACCTGTCTTTTTCCAGGTTACTGGAAGAGCTTTTCCAGGCTTTTCCCCTTCTGATCCTATTTGTTTCAGGAAAAGTAAATTTGTAAACTTACTTTTACATGTAAATTTAAATTTGCATGTGTAAATTTAGGTTTCTTGCATAGTGAAGCTCGTCTGCTCTCTCAGTAACATTGTCTCTAAATTTCTCCAAAAAAGTTTGTAGTCTGGTAGAAATAGATCAAAATATTCTCAATGAAAGTTTGTGTAAAGACCTGTGCTTCATGATAAATATGTGCCCCTTGTGTCTGTTGAAACAAGTGTATGTAAACCATCCACTGAGAACACAAAGTAAAATCTAGGAAACTCAGATCCTAAAAGGATTGATCCTAAACAATGACTTGCAAGCTGATTAATTCACTTATTAACAGGGCCAGAAATTTGCATTCTAACTGAAATACATCAATTTTCAGTCTAGACATTATCCTAAGGCATGCTGGGTCAACATTACAGCCCATTTCTTTTAATTTCAAGTCATCGGACAAGAGGTCCAAGAGATTATTTAGACAAATGACCTCTTAATATTGTTTTATGATATCTCCCTTCTTTAAACTCATTAGTTGGAGGAAACAGCAGTACTACCTTCTGCTACAGGAACAGAAATCTCCTAATAAAGGCCAGTATGATGGAGGGAGGCGAATTATCTTTTAAATGGTTGCCACTGTTTCATTAGCGTGCCTAAAGCCATGAAACTGCATCAGACTAATAGTCATGCTGAGCAAGAATCTAACAGCAAGTTGATCTGACTAATGTGCTCTGCTCTGTGGAAAGTCTAAGATGGCACTGGCTGTAAAAACATGTTTTAGTATCAATCAGTACATTTGTGAAGTGCAATCTGCACATCTACAGCTTTCAGGCAGGTCTTTTGTTGTTGCTTCTTCTGGCTTTTTTCCCAAATGCGTAATAAAGATGCACAAAAAAAATCATTCAAAAGCTTTTTCCAAATACACATGCTTGAGAAAAATCTTGACAGCAGCAAAGTTTGAACAAAAGGAGAGAAAGATTGTTTTTCATCAGATCTGGGGATCCAGTTTTGGAATTTTTTTTCCAATATTATAAATCATCAAGTCAATGGTGCTCTGTCCCTCATAAAGTAGCTGACTTACTGCTAGTTTGGAAGTGGGAACATGAAACATCATCAAACCTTTGCAATCTGTCATTCATTCCTAACCACAGGGGGTACTTCACATGCCATCAAAGGAGGGGTAACATTTAATCTAATCTTTGGCTGTTTAAATCTCTAGGGTTACATTTTATCATAAACTCTTGTGTTTGAATTGGTTCTCCTAATTTGTCAGCTGTAGTTTTGCCTCTCCTTAACTCTTGGCTGTGGCATGCTCTAAAATATCTACTTACTTTGCAATACTTACAGTAGAGGTTGTACAGAGTTGAGCATTGTGGGAGAAATAATTATGTTCTGTATATATTTGCATTAATGAGATTGAGCTGCTTTGTCATACTCTTGTGTTTAGAGAAAGAAAGAAAATAAGGAAATTAGCGGAACGCTTATAGGCAATTTGCCATCAAGAAGACATACTGAGCTCTCCCTACAAAGAATTTACAAAACCAAGAGCTGAGTAGAAACTGTGGATCTCATGTTTCGCTGGTATGGTCCCAGGGAATCAGGACTTGCTATTCTATACATTTATGTAAAACAGAATCACATTCATGAGAGATGTTTGGGGAGTGGGAGTTTGAGACACCTTTTGAGCTGGGTAATCTGAAACCCAACTGAATAATGCCTGGCTGGGTCACTGAGTTGATAGTGTCAGCAATCAAGTATTTGCCAGTTGGTGATTTAATGTATCCCTTCCTCAAACATGCCGTATGTCCCAATCCAAGTCAAACAAGTCAGACCTCTCAACTCTAGAGTATTACCAATTCAAAACAAGGACGTTCAGGTACTCTTTCTTTGCAGAATAAAAGAACATAGTAAGAGAAAGAGACTGATTTTAGAAAAAAATTTCAAATAATTTTATAATATTAGTTGCACTTTCATTCTATGATTAATTCTGCATTCCAGATAAAAAGAAGACATTGTATGGAAACTCCTAAAAGCACAATGGGTTTGCTCTTCTCTTGCAGCAAGGTGTGTAGCACTGATAGCAAAATAACCAGAGGCAGTTCTCTGCACATTGTTCTGTGCCCTGCCCACAGAAAAAAAGTATGAAAGCCATAAGCCAAGCCCCAAGCACAAGATATATTTCAGTAGTAGGGCAGATATGCAGTACATTGTGGTGACTCCCTACTTCATGGAAAACACAAAGAGAAAATACCAGAACACTCATTGCAATGTTCTTACTCATGCATATTCTCAAGGCTTAGCAGCCTCACCTATACAGAATACAAGGAATTCGAAAATAACTTACAATCAGATTTGTTCTCCCATTCCAAATTCAAGATTAGTAGTCAAGGATAATCAGACAAAGCCATAGGTACTTATCATAGCCTCTTTTCTTGAGTATCAAGAATCTCCTGAACTTAAATGGTCAATCTGGGAGACAAAAGTTTGGATGTACAATGTATTGTCATGCCACTGTCATAAATACCAGCTTTTCCAAGGATTTAGCTCCAGACATTTGGGAATGTCACAGTCTGTATCTTGCCTAGTGAAAGTCAGTAGTATCTTATCACTGACTTCTGACTGACATCTCATGGATTTGAGATCAGTTCCACCTTAGTAGCCACCACATAATTTGATCAGCTAGTGTTGTATATATTTCTGTGTCTTATTATATAGAATGTATTTCTTCTGAATGCAGCCGTTGTGATCTATTCTTAGTTCATCATTGGAGACCATTTGGAGTCCATTTTCTCTATGTTTGCCAACTGAGGAAGTTTTAAAAAGATAGCGAATTCCTAATATCAAAGGTAATTACACTTTACCGATCTTCAAATGCATAGTAAAATCCATTGTTTGGAAATTTATCTAGTCCTTTATTACAGACTTGTATAATTTCTTGTAATATTTATCTTAATTGGTTGTTTGCCAGACTTAATAACTGCACAAAAATCCCTTGTAAAAATTAATATGTTCCTCACTGGCTTTTTGTGGCAGTTGTTAATGTCAAATCTTTATGGTTTCTACTTTGCTTTCAATTATTTATATTTTTTTACTGAAAGCGTAGACCTTTCACATTTTCCTGTATTTTTTGTAATGGTGTCAACTTAACATGGGTCATACAGACTCTCTACAGTGTACTAACTCAAATGCCTTTTGCCACATAGATAACTCCTCCTCACAACAAAATCCTTTCAGTGCTGAGTACCACGATATTTTTATCACAGGCTTCATGTATATGACGGTTCCTCTTTATACATCATCGCATTCAAACCTCTTTGGGTGTTTTCTTACTTGTCACATGATCTATCTTGAACAGCTGTTAAGGGTCTGCATGAAAATGCAAAGAGAAAAGTCATTATTCATACTGAAACTGAAGGTGAAAAATGTACAGAAATGCGCTGGGCTTTATGTTCTATGGTCTTAAATCTTATAAAACACCTTGATGACAGCTGGTACCATACCAGCTTAGTAGCATTTATACTGTCTAGAAAAAAAATCATAAAGAAAAATGTTTCAGAGTAGATTATGATTTACTCTGCTGTTACTTAAATCTGCCTTAAAAAAAAAGCAAGCTTTCATAAATTATCTTGGCCAAGACTGTCCCTACTTTTTAACCTACAGAAGTCACAGAATCACAGAGCCACAGAATGGTACATGTTGGAAGGGCCCTCTGGAGATCATCTAGTTCAACCCCCCTGCTAAAGCAGGTTCACCTAGAGCAGGTTGCATAGGAATGCGTCCAGGTGGATTTTGAATATCTCCAGCGAAGGAGACTCCATGATGCACTCTCCTCTAAATACCACAGGCTGGGCAGTCTCCATTCCCATTGCTTTCTTTGGACACTACAGATGCTGCCTTTCTCTCAAATCAAGGATGTGCCGTGTCAGAGTCTTTGGAGACTAAGCAATCCAAAACCAGTTTTGGAAAAAGGAAGATGGAAAGATCTCATTTTCAGGAGTTATGAATCAGAAGAGAAAAAAACATTCTAAGTTTTATTCTTTATTCTTCTTAGCATTTCTTTAGCCAGTTCAATAGGGTCAACAGTCTCAGAGGAGGAGAGCAAAGTAAGGCACCTTCCCAGTACTGTCAAAGAACTGGACTAGCATGAGAATGCAACTAAAAAATAAAACCGCTAGTGTCAACATTTGAAATATAGAACCTCTGCAAGGGCATTTGTAGGTCCTTTGGGATGTGTTTAAGAAGGAACTTCTACTGCATTGGGCCAATACAATAGTGTTGCTGTATTTTCCTAAGCATACCAGAGTCTGTATATCAATTCACAAAAAATGAGTACTGCATACTAATGATGGGCAGGGGACAACAGATTATTTTTGCCAGTTTAATTTCCATAAAAAATGAAGGAGGATTGGATAAAGAGAGGCAAAGTGATGGCCAAGAGCAATGTCTCGTAGAGGATGTGACACTGCCTGAGAGCGTTGATGGAGACAGAGGCAAGGAAATAGATAACAAACTGCAACACTAGCCTGAAGTTCTGAGATTAACTTTTTATGCCTGTCCCAGTTTTGATGCATGTATCTTAATGCACTAAGCTGGCAACCACCACAGCCAACAGATTCGCAAACTCACTGAGATCTTGTGTCCAGCATCATAAATACATGGTATTTTCATTTAAATATCTTTTCTTTTTTTAAAATCTTCTTAATTTGTTGCCATCAGTTGTTGGCTTTGTTTTGTTTTGACTTTTCTTGCTCATGGGAAGATTAGCATTTCTGAAAACCAGGCCTCAAGTTTTCAGTCTTTTTTCATCTTAGCATCAATGAGACTTCTTACGATAACATTTTCTGTTAACGTATATACTTACCCGTGTGTATAAACATTTGCATTTTCTAGCTACTGACTTCTGGTGCCTTTTAGAAACTCTGGGATACCATGCCTGGCCTGAAGTGTTACTCCATATGAGCCTAGTTTTCCTGTGGTCATATCTGGCAGTTGTGTGTAGACATCTTGAATATCCAGAGATGTCTCAGATGGCACTTCATACATTTGTTCACACCTGTGTGTCACATCCAAGTTTGCTAGCTCTAGATATTTTTGCTTTAAAACAGTGGCAATGATTTATATGCAAGGGAAAGTACAAAGCTGTTTTTTCACCAAAGGGGAAACTTGTTTTTCTCATACTTTCACAGAGTTCACATGCAGTATCTACCTGTCTCATAGAAATTTGAGCCCAGTTTTAACAAGAGTCTGATTTATCTCCATTAACTAATAACTGGCTTGTTACACCACTGATGAATTCCAATTTTAGTTCAGTGCAGTCACCACGGAATATCCAAAACAAGGTTTTGTTTTGCTTGATTAACAAACAAACAAAACAAAACAAAAAGTTGTTTTAGAAATAAACCTTTCACAGAAAAATATTTTTATCTTCATTCATGTTTTTAAAGCTTCATTAAATGTATCACCTTTCAATCTTCTGCCCAATTCTGCTGTGTTATCACCAGTTACACTGTGCTGGGAGCTAGATTAGCATGGCTTCACATCCTTTCAGATTACCCTTAAACATAGGCAGTTGCAGTCTTTGTGCCTTGATGGTTCAGACCAGTTCATGTCTAATCATTTTTTACTGCCTCAGGCCTCAAAGCTTCCCACACTGGTAAATAATGCATTTATATTCATTTCATATTTTCGATGGTGTAGTTGATCACAAATCTCTGTAATAGAATTGGTTCTCTCTCTGTCTTCATGGGTATGATTTACATTGCAGAGACAAGTGAGATGATGTTAGGCTTCAGAGACCAGAAGACAAAAGAGGATGCACAATCCTCTAGACAGAGGAGCAGT
Source organism: Steatornis caripensis (assembly GCA_013398225.1). Classification (NCBI taxonomy): domain Eukaryota; kingdom Metazoa; phylum Chordata; class Aves; order Caprimulgiformes; family Steatornithidae; genus Steatornis; species Steatornis caripensis. Next base: position 32,808 of record VZSC01010169.1, read on the forward strand.
AGCAAAACTGGACCTGTTGAAGCAAGTCCAGAGGACAGCCA